>PVKS010007108.1:0-74675 GCA_004027875.1 Aplodontia rufa | reverse complement strand
TATATAGAGATACAGTTGAGGGGGAAACATTATCAAAACAGTAGCAATCAATGGATATAAACTTTGTTATCCAAGGGTCATGCCAAAGCATAGATAAACCACCTTGGGTTTCACCTGCTGCAGTTTCCCCCATGTGTTAAATGGGTAGCTCGTGGAGGAACGACATCGGCTTCTGGGATGGTTCCCCCATCCTCCCAATCACCAGACTCCTATGAGTGCTTCATATACCCTTCCCTCTCCCCATCCCCCTCCCTACACCTCCAAGTATCCTAGAGAGCCATCCCCCTATTACTCTGAAAGTCATTCAATTTGAGGTTTTGTTAGGTCAGCCGTCTGCCCTACTGCTTCCCCATATATGCTAGAATCAACAGATGAGAGAAACGATTCTACCCTTGAGTCTCAGAGCTTGGGAGACTTCACTAAGCATAATTCTGTCCATCTCCATTCATTTGATTTCAAAAGCCATAATATCGTCCCCTCTAATGGCCGAGTAGTATTCCATAGTATATATGTACCAAAACTTTTGTATCCACTCGTCAAGTGAGGGGCATCTGGGTTGGTTCCATAATCTAGCTATAGTAAATTGAGGTGCTATAAACATTGATGAAGCCACATCATTATAATATGCTAATTCTAAGTCTTTTGGGAAAATTCCCAGGAGTGGGATAGCTGGGTCATAAGGTGGTTCCATCCTTAATTTTTTGAGGATTCTCCACACTGCTTTCCAGAGTGGCTGAACCAGTTTGCAGTCCCACCAGCAGTGTAACAGTGTTCCTCTTTTCCCACAGCCCCTCCAGCATCTGTTGTTGTTTGTATTCTTCATTTTTGTCACTCTAACAGGAGTGAGGTGATATCTCATTGAAGTTTTGATTTGCATTTCCCTTATAGCTAATGATGTAGAACATTTTCTCATATATTTATGGGCTTTCTGGACTTCCCCTGGAGAGAAGCTCCTTTTGAGATCTTTAGCCCATTTATCAATTGGATTATTTGTGAGGACTCGCTTTTTAAATATACACATGCACACACATAAAGAAAAAAAGAAATCTGGGATTATGATTTAAATTAAAGAATGAAAGAAGGCCAAAGTATACAAATTATAAATGAGGAAGTCAATATGTTCTCAGATGTGGAGAGGATTTTAAATGAATAAAAGGATTAAAATTAATGTTTCCTCTGATATAGTTTATACTTTCCATGAAGTAATGATATTCTTATAAGTAGTAATTAATCGAATTTAATCTGAAGGATACATCAACAAGAATAAAAGAAATAGAGAATGTTAAATTTTCTCAAAGAAAAGCAATGGGAGTAGATGACTTAAGGTGACTTTTTAAATAAAATCAAATGTTTAAAGAAGTTAATTCTCATGCTACAATAGCTGCACTTTGATATTAAAAGTTAGTAATTCATTTCAATAATACCAAAAACTGACCATCTTAAAAAAAGATAGCATTTACTGATTTTATTTTCAAATTAAATGCAGAAATAATAAGTGAAATAAGGGTAAATTAATTTTGATCATATATTTCAAGAGTGACACATACAACTTTTTGGACTCTAAGAATGCTAGTATTATTTAATATTATTAGTCTAATAAATAATTTCAATGCATTAATATGGAAACATGCCAATCATCTAATCCACTATAAAATATTTTTAACTCAGGGTAATCCCTCGAATCAAGAAAATGTACTTTAGGGTTTAAGAAAAATTCTAAATATTTATTCAAAAATAATTTGTTCCTTAAATAAAACTCCAAAAAAAAGTCAAAGAAATGTGAAAAACCTAGCAAAATAATCCTCAAAATCATCTAGAAAAAAAGCATCTGGAATTACGACTTCCAAAATAAAGGTACACAAGAAATTGCCAGGTGCTCAATAATTTAATATAGCACAAACTCATTAATTCCAAGGTTTGTTTTTGGAAATCTGGGCAGGATCTGACTGAATCCTCTTCAAGGTCTTACAGATCTGTAATCAAGATATCAAGTGGGCTATCTTTTCAGCCAGAGGCTTACTAAAACACAAACAACAACAACAAAGCTGCTTCCAGAGCAAATTATACTCATTATTTTAACTATGTCAAAATGAATCCTAATGTTATGTATTACTAAAAATGAACAACAACAACAAAAAAAAGGAAAGTAATCTACTTCCTAGTATATTTAGGTTGCTGACAGAATTCGTTGCCTTTTGATCCTGTGACTGAAGTGCCCAGCTTCTTGGTGTCAGAGGGCAGCCTCTCTCCTGTGGGAGAGACACTGAGCTCTCTGACATGCATCCACTCACGGTGAGCAGGAGAAGGTATCTCTGGTGGGCTAACAGTCTTTTATAATGAAACACAATCAAGGGAGTCCTATTCTCTGTCATATAAAGTAACGAAATCAAGGACCCAGACATTCCTCTACTGCTGCCATGTTCGGTTGATTAGAAGCAAGTCACAGATTCCAGCCACATTCAAGGGGATGGAATTACATAAGGACAGGACTTCTTGGAATTTTCTTAGGCTATGTATGCCCTGATGTACACTACGAGAGGTGCCTAAGTCGCAATATTTAAAGCTATACATTCAAGAACATAACATTGAAACAAAGTACAAGATTTAGCAGTAGCTGTGTATGTGTGAAACCATCCAATACAAGTTAATTATAGCATTCAATATACAGTGCGCCTGAAAATATTTGTGGTTGTGTAGGCTGTGGATAATTCAGTTTCATAACCTATAGAGAGGGACCATATGGAGTGATTTTCCAGATGTTTTGGTTTTATCATGAAGAATATGACAGACCTAGGCAAGAGTTTCTCAGATGAACTCCATTTGCCTCCTTTAAGCTGAAGTTTCAGTATACTTCTTCTGAGCTCTGAAATAGAATCTAAATCCTGAAAGTCAAAAATAAGGTATAACTTTCACGTAAGAAGCTTTCCAAAGTAGCAGCCAGGATAACTATGTGAACATATCATGTATTAATTTATTAGAAAAACAATATGAAAAATGAAGTCAATCTCAGTCTTAAAACAGAAAAAGCAACACTACCATCAACCTCCAAAATAATAAATAAACACAGTATTATAAAAAGGCTTAAGGCATTACCTCAAAGCACATCTGTTTTGGAAACATCAAATTGTTACTACATTGCTGACCATAACAACGTACCTTTAGAAGGAAGACAAAATACTGGTTCCCTGATACATTTTTTTTTAAAGAGAGAAGGACAGTGAGACAGAGTGAGTGAGTTAGTAAGACACAGAATCAATTTTTATTGAGGTTTTCACATGGCTTTCATTGTGTACATGGGTGCTGGGGTTTGAACCTGTGTACTATCACATCCCAGACAAACACCATAACCACTGCTCTAGCCCTGGTTCCCTGATAATTTTAAGAGTTCACACTTTAGGGGCTGGAGTGGTGGCTCAGCGGGTTATGGCACTTGCCTGGCATGCGCAAGTACTCGAGTTCAAACCCCAGCACCACATACATAACGAAGTCTCCCTGCAATGAAAGCCATGTGGAAAAACTAAATAAAAAATGATTCTCAGGGCTGGAGTGCTGGCTCGGTGGTTACAGCGCTTGCCCGGCATGGTCAAGTATATGGGTTCAAACCCCAGCAACCCACATAAACAGCTAAGTGCTGGAGCAACTAAAGCCATGTGAAAAACTCAATAAAAGTTGATTCTCTCTCTCTCTCTCACTGTCCTTCTCTCTTTAAATTTTTTTTAAAAAAATGATTCTCTCTCTCTCTTTCTCTCTCTCTCTGTCCCCTCTTTCTTAAAAAAATAAAACAAAAAGAGTTAATATTTTAAATCTTCAGGGGATGGAAAAGCGGGTCCTCCCACACCCATCTTTCTGGTAACCACAAGTCTTTAGACAGTGAGTTCAAGGGCAAGATTGAATTTCAAGGGGAAGTGATTTTTTTTTCCTTTCATAACCCCAGCTTCTGATTATAGGGAAGAACATGACAACTTAAAAGTCACTTTAAAGAACACCTGGCAGGCTCGGTTGTACCAAGCCAAAATGAGCATTACGTTCCTAAATAAAACATTCATGCATGGGGACACAGCTAGTCCTAATCCATCTGTTGTTGAAAAGCATATAAAGAAAGTAAAAGAGGGGATGAAATGAACGGTCTAAAGCTCCCCTCTGAGGGAGCTTTCTCCATTCAACCTTCTGTGGCAGCTGTTCTAAAATGATTTGACTAGTTTCTTTTTTCATATTTCTTACACTTTAGTTTTGTTTTTGTTTTGTCTGTTTTTCCCTCTGAAACAAGGCATATTTTTCTGATGGCTTCTATTGTTACAAATATAATGAGTGTTACTAAAATATCAAGAGATAAGAAAGGCAAAGAAGTAAATCATTCCTAAATTTAAAGTTAATCTAGCTTTTCTTGGAACTATTTCCAAAGATATAAGAAAAAATATGCAAAAGATAAACTTCTGTTTTAATAATGTGCAATCTATTAGTAAAACATCAGGAAAACTTTTTCATAGAATGATGCATTGCTTAACCTATAAAAATGGCCAAGTAATTTCTGATAAATTATAAGGATTATCAAATTTTGTAATTTTAACAAAGACAAGCCAACATACTCTGTCTTATTCACTTCTGAATAGTGTTTGTTTTATAACTATTATCACCTTCATAAAACATAATGCCAAGCTTGGTTCATGAATATTAGTAAGACACATGATCCAAGATTTAGAATTGGGCATTGAATTAAACCACTTAATATTTAAACAAGTATTTAAATGTGCCATTCTCACATATGTGAGTCATAATTCTGACATCAAATATTCAATGACCATCTACACTCATATCATACAAGACTTGAGTAAGCAATTTGTCAGACGTATAGAAGTTTTTACCCCTGAAGTAGGGTGATTATTGAAACACAAGCAGGTCATTTATTTATGTAACTCAACACATATTATGTGACTATTATGTGTACACTAATAAAGGGAAATTTTTTTTTCAAAGAGAAAGGGATAGTGAATGAAAGAGAGAGAAGGAGAATCAATTTTATTTAGATTTTCATGTGGCTTTTGTTGCTCTGACACTTTATTTTGTACCTGGTGCTGGGTTTTGAACCCACGCCAAGCAAGCGCCATAATCACCAAGCCACCGCTCCAGCCCCAATAATGGGGAATAATATTAAGAAACTTTTGGTGAGTAGGCAGTTATGGCACTTGCCTGGCATGTGCAAGGTCATGGATTCAAAGCCCAGTACCATGTACACAATGAAGTGTAGGAGCAACGAAAGCCACATGAAAAACTAAATAAAATTAATTCTCTTTCTCTCTCTCTCTCTCTCTCTCTCACTGTCCCTCTCTCTCTCTTAAAAAAAATTTTTATTGGGGGTTGGAGAGATGGCTCAGGGTTACAGCTCTTGTCTGGCATGCGCAAGTACATGGGTTAAAACCCCAGCACCAGGTGCACAACAGAGTCTCGGAGCAACAACGGCCACATGAAAAACTAAAATAAAATTGATTATCTCTTTTTAAAAAATTACTTTAAAAATTTTTAATGAAGGAAGAAAAGAAATAAGAAAATTCTATCCAAAGTTATGGTATATATGATTCAAAATTCCATTCCTTTATTGTGTCATAAAAGGCTCAAGAGTTTTACTTAGTACTTAGATAAATATAAGTAGTAAGCATGATTGACTATTCATACAGAACCAAAAGTCACTACATGGTTACAAATAGCCAAGTAGTTTCCAGAATAAAATGAGGGATAACATGAATTTTCCATTGCTCCTTAATCACTGCTTCCCAGTGTATCTAAAATTCTGGATGATAATGATTTCAAAACAGAAACATGGAAATTATGTTGAGTATACTGTGACTTAGTGAATAAAATTTATTTAAAATTTTCTCTATTTGGGGCATTTATGTGCTCTCCAATGTTTCCGACTCAATATGCATTCTAGTATATGAACTTTTTACTTTGCTTAGAATTTTCTTAAACATTTAGTTGTGAAAGTTTTAGATCAGAAAGAACATACTTGGAAAATTTTTGGCATATGGCCAAAATGCCTTGACCACTTGTATGCTTAACTTGTTCTGAAAGTCTAAAGTTAAAAATTCTATAACTACATTGTCCAAATAGGTAAAAAATAGCCATACAGTGTTACTCACATTTAAATTTTAATTAATAAAATTGAATAATATTAAAAGTTATTTAGTCATAATTCCCACGTGTCAAAATTTTAATAAATACGTAAGCAAAATGGCTATGTGGTATGAATCCATGCCTTCTAATTATTAGTGATTTTATTTAGTACCAATGGTAAAATTATTGTTGAAAATTTTTTGTAAAGCTAATGGCTGTAAGGGGGTGGTTAAGAATGAAAAGGTAATAAAATTTTATTTGCTCTGAGTTTTGTATCTTATTTTGTGAATCAAAATTATAGAAATTATATTTTTAGAAAACTACATCTTTGATATATCTTTGAAATACATATATTTCATGTGACACATGAAGGATGATATAACTTTTTAATTTACATATGACAAATCACCTAGTCACCTATGTAGGTGACATTTACTGAATATCTCATTATCCCACTATCTTGAAAAATTCCCATTTCCTAAGATTTCAAATGTACTCAAATATTTTTTATCCATTTATACTTAGTTCTATCAGTAGGTCCACTTTTTATCTTGCTGACTAATGCAAAGCAATGTTTTAAAATATTTCAAAAAATTTAAAAGAACCAATGCTCCTCTATTACTCCTTGTATTAAACTTTCTAGGTATACTGATGTCTTTGTTTTTTTGTAGGTGATGTCTCAGATAATTTGTACAAGTCCAAAAATGTAAACAATTTGAATTATTTTTCTAATTACATTAATTCTCTCTTTCTTTTTTTGTTTTGTGGTACTGGGATTAAACCTAGAGCCTTATATATGCTAGAAAAATGCTCTATCTCAGCTATACCCTCAAGCCAAATTATCCTGTATTTTAAATTCCCATTTAGAAGTATATATCTCCTGTTTAGGATATATATATATATACACACACACACACACATACACACATACACATACATACATACATACATGCTTAGTGTAATCTCCTGATAGGGGTTACCTTGGTGGTAACTATAGGCAGGTAGGGTGTGGCTGGAGGAGGTGAGACCCTGAGGGTGTGACTGTAGGGTATGTATTTTGTTAAGCAGGGTTCCACCTTGCCACCTCCAGGTTCCCAGGTGCCTTCCACCACCACCACTGAGTTCTACAATGATGTTCTGCCTCATTCCCGGCCCTAGGAATGGTGTCATCCTTCTGCGGACTGAGACCTCTGAAATGGTGAGCCCCTAATTAAACTTTTCTTCTTCTAAAATTGTTCTTGTCAGGACTTTTGGTCACAGCAACAAAAAGCTAACTAAATCTTCATGACACACTGATACTTGCAATATTACTGTACACTAGAAAGTGCAATTTTAAAAAATAAGGTTATGTGGTATGAGAGGAAAATTGATGACTAAAATGAGACTTACACAGTTATTTTTAAATATTATTTATTTTTATTCCAAAATATAAAGAGGTCAGTGGGTTCTTATTATTTCAAAACTACAGACAAGCTCATCTTTTTCATGCTTTAAGAGAGGCAAAATCGACCATATTCATGAGTGGTACAGCATTTCAACTATTTTAGCAGTCAGTACCAATCACTTTTGCTAGATTGGTCTTTCCATGATCAATATCAATTGCTAAACCTTAAAGTTTATGTGAATGCTGTCATCTAATGACCACATGAGTTAAATTAATATTAGTGAGGTGAGACTATCAATAACAATGGTAACCTTATTTTGTCATTATAATTTAATTTTATTCAATTAATAGGCTAATATATATATATCTTGATTTTTTAATAGAAAATAATTTTAAAAGTTTTAACATTATTTAAATCAATGTCTTAAAAATGATCACTTTCCTCATAAGATATAGAAAAAATGCATTAACATCACTATTTGCCACAATTATAATGCAGCTCATAGCTATACTTTAGGCCCAGAGGATAACTGGGAGAAAAAGAAAGAAGTTCATTTGTAAGTGGAATGAAATCATCTGAAATTTCCTTAACATACTACACTTCCATTAATGTTATTACTTATGATTTCTCAATATTTGAATGTAACTAAAACTAATTTTCTTATAAGCAAAACAGCATTTTTCTTCATAGTTTATATTATTTTACCAGTGATTATACACTACAATTTTAACTGCTATGAGTGTATCTAAATATGTTCATTGGTATTTGTTTTTAATTTGCCACACTTTATGCAGTGCAATACTAATTTTAAAAACTTATAAAACACTTAACAGAGCTTAAGGAACTGTTATGGAAGTGCTGTCCAATAATAGCAATGCTTTGTGTTTCTCTGACCTCTGAATGTCTTGTCCCTGATCATCAGCCCCTATATTTTTCTTCAAGTTAGAAAAAAGAAAAAAATCTGATAAATGAAAAATTATATAGCAAAATAAAAACAAGGATAGGATTCAGTGTTGATGGCTCATAAACACAACTCCTTAGGAACTGGTTTAAGAATCTGCTTATGTTTATGTACACAAAATTACATTGATATTTGGACATGGACCATAAAAGTATTGACGAAATACAGCCAGTCACTAGAAATTACTCTATGTGGTGGTTAACTATTTTGATTTTTCTTTCAACAATAATGTAGTCTTAGACATTAGTGGCTGGCATTCAATACTTTACGTCATTGTCATTCATTACTTCAGCATTACTAGAGTTCCATAGTGTACACTGCCAAATCTAAAACTAATTATAAACACATGCACATGAAAGATATTTGTGCTCCTAAAAATTTGTTAATTCTAAAAATGAGACAATATGAATACACATTCAGATTCAATACTAATAAGAGAAACTGGTAATTTTTTTTATAGTAAAGACCATATACTTTTTCTAAGCTTTGTGAATTCATGCAGCTAGTGAGTAGATGGGCTGGAATAAGAACCGGGGTCTATCACTCTGCAATGCTCAATATGCAGGCAGCACCCATCAGACAAGCAACCTATGCCCCAAGGTTGTATCTCCTCATCCCATCCAGGTTGTAGCAGTAGAATATGGCATATAGATATGTCATATTGGTAACTATGGCATATAGATTTTTATATTTGTCAGAGTATCAAAGGTATTGGTTTGGCTTTTCTTGTAAAATTTTCAGATTAATAAGGCCACTCTGTGAACGAAAAATCAGAAAAAAGTATACTTTCCTCTGTTTCTACTCTGGAGTGAATCTGCCCTTGAAGCACAATGCTGACACTTTGATAACTGTTTTTGATCCTGCAGTATTGCCTAAAGAAGTGCTTCAGATCATGCCATGGTTTCTTTAATGCTACCTTTTGTGGTCTATACTGTCATATACGTTTGGCTAATTAATACAATGGAAGGTCTTATTTAATGACATTTTCTCTATCAGTATTAGGGAATAACATGGCCTTTACATGTTATTGGATACTAAAATTTCTTACAAGAGTATGTCATTGCACTGATATTTTGTCATTGACTATAAATGTATTGACCAAGATACAGCCAGCCACTAGAAATTACACTATGTGGTGGTTCATTATTTTGACTTTCCTTTCAATAATTATGTAGTCTTTGACATTGGTGGGTGGCGTTCAGTAGTTTATGTCCATTTGTCATTCATTACTTCTACGGGTATTTATTAAGCATCTGAAGTAGTTTTCCTATGGTTTGAGAGTAGAAATATCATAAATATTTCGTCTGGCCAGTCCCTTATTATGTCGTTCAAGGCAAATTTGTAAAGAAGGTGGTTTGTATAAATTCAGTTAAATATTCTGTGTTAAAAGAATAATTAAAATATTTTATAGTTCCCAATTTTATCTTTAACATTATATGAATCTATCCCATTACTCTTTGTTTGGGAACCAAAGAAAATAACACTATAATTTGAACAGCCAAGTCTCCAGTGTAATGCACAGAGAAGCATTAGGCATTTTCAGCATTATTACTAAGGAGTTCAAAAACAAATTCATTCTTTTGCAATTTGTGTGAATTGAGGTAGGTATATTGACTGCTCCAGATTTCTTCCCCATTTTCACATTACTATCACCATTTACAAGATAGTTGTAAAAACATTTCACATTCAATAGTGGTTTGCATATTGGATGTACGATGATAATATGATAATGTAATGATTAATAGAATTGTATCTAACCTAAAAGCACATTATTAACAATATATGTTTGGGCTGGAGTGGTGGCTCAGCAGTTAAGATGCTTACTTGGCACGTGGGAGGGGGGATGCAGGTTTGAACCCCAGCACCATGTGCACAATGAAGTGTGGGAGCAATCAATGACACATGAAAAACTAAATAAAATTGATTCTCTCTTTCTCTCTCTCTCACTGTCACTTTCTATTAAAAAGTATATCTTTGAAGGAAAGGTAATCCAAGTTTCAAGGATACATTGATCTCTTTTTCCCTTTTTGAATGTGTTTATACATTCTGAAATTTTTATGGATCACTGGTGTAAGTGTGCAAATATACAACAGATATACCAAGACTGATTTTTCTAAACTAAATCAAATATCTGCCTTTGCTTTAGCTATGGTTGAGAAGCTGAATAGATCTGGGAATCCCACATTTCTTTAAAACAATAAGAGGAACTCAGGATCCTAAGGAGGATGGTTCTATTAAGTACTCTGGTTTTTCAGGTATGTCCTATAAAAGATGCAACAGAGAAGTAAGAATAAATTGTAAAGGAAAGAAAACTAATAATAAAAATAAACCCAGAGGAGATCCAGATATTGAAATAGCAGATGCATTCTTTAAAATAACAGTAATTAATATATGACTATAATGGATAAGGCACAAAAATTCAGCAAAGAATAGTATATAGAAAAAGACTACACATACAAAGTTTAACTAAATCAAACAATTCAGTGCATTAGTTTAATAACAGATTTGATAGAGTACCTTTCCTCCCTCCAAAAATAAAAAATAAAAGATTAATGGGGTGGAAAATGGTCCATTAGATCCAGACTGAAGCATAGAGACTGATGAGGGTAGAGTTGGTGGAAAATACAGAGGCACGTAAGAGACGCAGGATGTGCTATGCCCTGCTTAAGGTAACCTGTAAAGTGAAGCTGCGGAAGGAAAGCACAAACAAAACAATGCACAAGCCGCACAAGAAGGGAAATAACCCACGATCTTCCAAAAGATGATGACTACATTAAACAGATTCAAACAATACAGTAAGACTCATGCAAAACGAATAGAAAGAAAACTCCTCAGTACATCATAGGGTATCTAAAGATAAAAGAAAATCATAAACCCAAGTAGCAATTAATAAATGTGCCAATTACCTAAAAGTAAAAAGACAGATCCAACAGCTGATTTTTCTGTAGAAATGATGGAAGCAGTCAACATGATTTAATTTTCAACTGTTAAAAGTCATTGGCATAGAATGCTGTTCCCAGAGAAAATGTTCTACATAAATGAGGGTAATACAGAGTTCTTTTCAGATGCATAAAAATCAGGGATATGTGTCACTGATAGATTCATACTAATGAAGATATTTCAGGAATACTTAAGGTAGAGGGAAAATGATTTCGTGTAGAAGACTGGAAATTAGAAGGAATAATGATGAAAAATAAATAGGTCTAAATTCGAATCGCATTTAACAATAATAATGTTTTGTGTGCATTTAAAAATAATGAATAATTAAAATAATTGAAAAAATTAGATAGAAAAAAGATGTAAAAAATCAAATTAAAGCATTTGAAAGTTCTTACATTGTCCAGGGAGTGCTAAAAGCATTATGTTATGGGCATCCTTCTTCCAGGTACCCCTCTGCTTTGAGGAGACTAAGCTCTCCTTCCTTAAATAAATCCTATTCCTTTTACTCTCACTTTCCATGGTTGTCCATGGATTTTTATCCTTCAAGTTGGCGAGAAAAGAACCCAGAAGATTGGCGCCAATTCCCAGGATGTACCTCCACAACAGGAGCTGCAACACACCACTCAACAGTAGCGGGGCTGGGGAGGAGGGGGGAACCAAGCTCTTAGCGGTGTAGCTGCTAACACTCTTTCAGCTGCAGAAACCTGAAGCCAGGCCAAATTCCCAGTTAAACAAGCACTAGAAACAGTCTCTTCTGGCTTCTGGAATCTGTAGTGAGCCCAAACTCCATTCACTGGGAGCAGACTGCAGCCTCATCTCAAAACCCCCGCATCAGTTTGACCCTTCTGTGATCCTATAACACTGTATATTTGATCCCATACTACTGTGCTCTGGAGTTTTTGCTATACTACTCAACTAGAAGAAATTAGCCATAATTCAGTTCTGTGGAAGTGGAGACTGTTCCGGTTTGTGGAAAATGGAAGACCTTTATTGATGAGAGATTTTACAAGAACCTCAAACCTCATGATCTGCCTCCACATCTTCTCTTGTTCACCAATGAAATGGATCAGAGTTTATCATAACGCAACTGAGAAAGTAATAGACTTCTTAAAAATGAACAAATTTTACACCAAAGCCAAACCTGATGCTGAAAGAACATGTCTGGCAATGCATCCTAAATGTGTTGGGTTGAAGAGAGCAAAGCACAAGGCTAGAAAAGAGAGACTTTGTCAATTTGTGAAACAGGCTTCATCACTCTGGTAAGGGTCATAGGAGATGTTATTAATGTGCAACTAGAATAGCTTGGAACCTTAATCAAACAGCAGTGGTCTACATTAATAAAGAAATGCCATTACTGCCCTCAAAGATTGTAGAGAGAGGGATTAAAAGACATAGAGAAGTGTGTGGGTTGGAATGGTTCTGCTCCATAAGAATGAAACCATGCTGAGCTATGCTCTCTAGGAGAAATCAGGGAACACTACATTGACCAAATGGTAGAAATACACTGGTGAGGGGGGAACATGACCATAACTGAGACGCTAATGATGGTCAGACCTGTAGACCCAGTCTAAAGGTACAGATGTAAGAAGAAAACTGAAATCCCTACTACCAGTGGAGATAACAGACCCTGAGAATAACAGAGGCCAGGTGGAAATACTCAAACTGGGAAAAGCAAGATGAAAATAAGGACAGCAAAGGTGGGATAGCAGCAAAGGAATCCTGACTCACAAATATGCGAGGAAACGATTAAGAGAGGATGGTATGATGGGCAAGAGATGATAGATGATAGATGATAGATAGACAGATAGATAGATAATGAGTAGATAGATGATAGATAGAAAGAAAAGAAATGAACACAAGACTGAAGTCAGCCACTTCGAAGAGATATCACAACCTTTTGCTCAACTGTGCATACTTGAACCATCTGAAGGAAACACTAGATACCGAGCAAAAGAATATTTCACTACACAACACAAAGTTTATATAATTCTGAATATCCCAGTCTTTCACAAAAGGACTGAAGTCATTGACTCAGGTAACCACACACTGAGGAAAGGGGAATATCCAGACATTTTTGAGGATTGAATGCCACATCTAAGTGAACACAAAAATCCAGAGACCTACGGCTCCAACCGCACACATGATCACACAAGTAGAAGCATATAGGAGCAGATAATAACTTAAGTCCCAGCTCATGTCCATTTCATACAGAACCAACCCAGAGTTCATTTCCCAAAGTATAACCGGAATAGGCATAAGTAGCAATAAACAGATCCATAACACTTTTTTGTTATTGTATTTAACCTGAAGAGTACTTGCCATCCTACCACTACCACCACCAATATGATAAAGAAAAAACAATTTGCTTCTTGAGGGAAATAGCAGTAATTAGTGCAACCCTCAAAGAATTAACAATGCCTATAATATCCCCATCAAATTCACCAGTCTGGCCCTTGCAAGTCCAAATGCTTCATGGCAGAAGATGATGACAGTAAATTTAACCAAATAGTGAATCCCAGCCTCAGTTATTATGCCAAATACAATATCTTTCTTTACTAAACTTGATGAACCAAAAAAAAACATAAAGTTAAGTTGGACTTCAATAAATCACTAACATATATTATAATTTTTCTTGTAAACACTTAAACATTATTTTTTAAATATGACAAATAAAAAGATGAATATTAAAATGTTCAATTAATCCAAGGAATGGTAAAAAGAAAAACTGAAATATAAAACAAAACTAAAAATTAAACAGCAGATTTAAACACAAATTAATGTATTATAATAAATATGCCAGTTAAAAGAGCAATTTTTAGCCTGCATTTAAAAAAAAAGACATAATTAAAAATTTGATAAACTGAACCACAAACAGTCAAAACACAAGGAGTAATAAAGTAAGTTAAAAATAGATTGACTGAAGCTGGAGCTGCGGCTCAGGGGTGGAGTGATGGCCTGGCATGAGCAAGGACCTGAGTTTGAACCCCAGCACCTCATACATGACTAAGTGTTGGAGAAACAAAAACCAGATGAAAAATAAATAAAAGTGTGATTTACCCATTTATTCTGTGGCCCACCTTTGCATTCTTCACTAATCCTTTCAAAACAGGGAGTGTTGATGGAATACGCCAAACTTTATTCCTAATGTCTTTCCTGGAAAAAGGACTGCTGTTTCATGAAGGGAAAGAGTACATCAGTTCCAAGAGCGCCAGGCCATCATCTAAAGCATTTTGTATCTAGAATATTGTTTTGAGGTTGTGATTTGACCCCTCTTCGTTTTGCGATTGCTTTGCTGATTAACTTGTTTATGTATATTTTTATCTTGTTATGTCCCTCCTCTTTTTTATTCTAGACATGTTGGATGTTTTTGCTCAGAGAGACAAATGGTTTTATCACACGCAGCTTCATTATACAAAACTTCAGTGTTGGTATTTCTCTGTACCTCAGAACTGCTCCTCTCCTGACAATGGCTGTGGAGCTCTCAGTAATTTCCAGCTAACCTCCAGCACCACCCTAGTGCTTCCAAAAATTTTTAGAGTTAGCACCACTGAGTTACTGAAAGGAGAACCAAAGTAGATGTAGAATATTTAAATATATTCTTTAAATATACCTAAAAATAACAATCTTCTGCTCATCACAGTAATTATATTTGGTGGAGAGAATATCTCAATGCTTCAGTTTTTTTACTTAAATGTTCATTTTAAAAAAAAGCAATTTCTCACATGATTTTATTTTCTGCCTTTAAAATTTACCCTTTGTTTACTTTCACAGAATGTTGTCTTTAATTAATACATTTTCTTAAGATCCCCTATTTGAACTTTATTCAACTACTTCATTCTCTAATATTTCTTTTTTTTTTCTTTTTTAAAGAGAGAAGGACAGTGAGAGAGAGAGAGAGAGAGAAAGACAATCAGTTTTTATTGAGTTTTTCACATGGCTTTCGTTGCATTGACACTTAGTTGTGTTTATGGGTGCTGAGGTTTGAACCCATGTACTTGCACATGCTGGGAAATTGCCGTGACCGCCAAGCCACCGCTCCATTCCCTCCATTCTCTAATCTTTCTAACTATTGAAGTCTTCTTTACTCTTTATGCACAATTAAAATGTTAACTATATAGAAAAGAAAATTGGCAATTTCAGCCAGTTTGCTGATAGAGTTCTAGCAGATGACATAAGGGAATGAGCAAGAAGCAAGAAAATATTCATAGAAAAATTGGAACCATTCACCATGTTCATATGAAAGCTATTTTTTTCTTGAATATATTCTCTTGGTTATGATTTTATTTGAATATGTACTATATAGTACTATTTTCTAATATTGAAATCATTGTTCCATTTTCACATGACAGAGTAAAATAATCCCATTTTGAGAGTGTTCTCCAAGGAGGAATTGGACTACCCATCAACACATAGATTGATGAAGTCCTCCTTTCCACTCCTACACCAGAAAAGAGAATTATCTTGATTCTGGCAATTTTGAACTCTATTAAGTATATTATTTTTTTGTTTTTAGAGACAATATCAATCTCCTCATTTATAATCTTTGTCTTTCTGACATCATTTCGTTTTAAGAAATTGCATTTTCTCTTAGCATACAGTTTATTTAAATTTATCTACAGTTTAGTTATATTCAACTAATGTAATTCCTATTTTTAAAAACACTGCACAAGTTAGACAAAAATAAGGGGGAAAGCAGGGGAGGAGAATTCTGTGGAAATAAAAGGGAAATCAGTGGATGGAGGAAAGATATGAAAGGGAGGGAGGAAGGACGGAAAAAGAGAGGAAGTGTGGGATGACATTGACCAGATTATGCTATGTACGTATATGAATATGAAACAGTGGATTTCACCTTTATGTATATCTATAACGCACCAGTTCAAAAACTATAAATCAATAGAAGAAAGACCAGTAGAGTAGAAGAAAAAGAACAGGAGGAGGGAAAGAGGAAGTGCTAGGGAATGTAATGGAACAAATTATATTCCATGTATATGTGATTTTATCAAAGTGAACCCTGATATCATGAAGAAGTATAATGTACTAATAAAAACATTTAAAAATCCAAGACTAGAGTGTCTTATTACTAATATCAAATGTTATTTCCTGTTAAAACAAAAAACTTCATGTACATCACATATTAACAGTGACAATTGGCTGAATAATTAACAGTTGTAGTAATGATTCCAAAATACAAAAATTTGGGAGTTTTTTTTCAAGTATTAAAGATTACTAAAATTCTATTTTATCTTTTTATTATCCAAGAATGACTATTTAGAAAAAGTAGTTTATTCTTCTAGAAAGTTATTTATATTTTAGACAAAAATGTTACATTCTGTGTCTTTAGTAATTGATGTTATTTTACCATAAGAGTTGCAAGTAATGAGCCTTAGATTGTGTCCTTATACAATGGTGATGGTTATAATTGTTGTCTTGGTCTCATTCAATTTACAACCCATAACAACATTATTTTACAATCAATTTCAAAATCATGATCAGTAACACTGATGGCTGAGAAAAGCCTTTCTCATGAGAGCATGGATTAAATCAATTTACAAATTGAACAGGTGGGAACAATAAGGTAGCAATCGAGAAATGTTTGAAAATGCATAATACCTTGGGTGTCTTAATAAACAGAAACTTGAAGAGCCTGCTTCTTGCTGCTTTGGTTTCTGTTGCTCCTAGTAGCTTTTTACTCTCAGTTGCCGTTACTTCAGGTTTAGATGTCTCACTGGAGCACATTTTAAATATAGAAACCGTATTCCCTTACACTTCCAGATTACAGCACTCTCACATTATTAGAAAATAATTAAAATGTTCAAAATTAGGTTGGAGGGTTGCCAGTTTTTCTGTGGTTGCTTAAAGGGCAATGGTTTGATAACATTTGTAACTAGGGACATTAAGGAAAAAGATGCACTTAAATTTCTATAAAAACAAAGGCTAAATGTAATTACATGAAGAAAAGTTTTTATAGCTTGAAAGATCTACTAAATAGGAAACTAATTAAAACACAAACAATGCAAGATAACTGTATCACTTATTTAGCACTAATCTTCCTTGGCTTCCATTTTTTTTGTTGAATAACCAAAAATAATATACTTTTCCAAAGTAAGGAAAATTAATAACAATTCATTTTGTGGTCAAAATGATATGAGAACCTAATTTTAAGATGAAATTAGAAGAGGAAATTTTATTGTATCTCATACAGACAAAAGGATCCAAATTATGAAAACGATTTTTTAAAATGTTAGTAACAAATATTCTTTGTAGACTGTAGTGGTGTATCCTTCCATATTTTCTTTATAAAATGAGGTATGTCTGTTATGGTTTGGATGGAATGTGTCCCCCAAAAGCTTGTGTGAGACAACCCAGGAAGGCTGAGGTGAAATGATTGGATTAAGAGCTTTGACTCAATCATTGAGTTAATCCCCTGAAGGGATTAACTGGTAACTGTAGACTGGTAGGGTGTGGCTGGAAGAGGTGGATCTTTGGGTGTGTTCCTTTAGGTATACTTTGTGTATATGGAGTAGAATTTCTCTGCTTTCTGCAGTCATGCCTTCCACCATGATGTTCAGCCTCACCTCCTGCCCTGAAGAATGGAGCCATCCTTTGTATGGACTAAGACTTCTGAAACTGTGAGCCTGGAAATAAACTTTTCCACCTAAGATCGTTGTTGTCAGGTCTTTGGGGCACAGTAATGAAAAAGTAGACTTAAACAGTATAGTTCTCTGTTTCTTTGCTTGCTTTTGCTTACTTCCCAATGTTCTAACAAATTGAAACCCCTAATTTTTACCAATATGATAAAAAACAAAGAATTATAAATTTTGAAAATTAGAAACATATCAAGTATTTTGATGAAATATTTATACTTTTACCACCCCCCAATATAGATGGTAAAATAATCTTCAAGATTCCAAAATCATGATTTGGTGTTTTAAATAAATGTTAAAGTTGCAGGTAATTATTTACCACATATAACTCATTACTTATAAACTTTGAAAATTCATGGATAATGAGACATGTTAAAAATAGGAAAGTGACTAACATCCTTACCACAACAGATACAGATATGCTGAGTTTGTTAATAACTGAGTGTTATGTAACACTGCTAATTTATTTTTGTTATTGTAAAAGTTCATAATCAAATCCTTGCCTGGAAAAGATGATACTAGATAATCAATGTTCAGCAATCATCAAGACAAGTCTAACAAAGATTCTCAACACTACATTTTCCCAGCACCAACTTGACAGCTCATTCTCCTTATCCTGTATGTGCAGGGGGTGTGTGTGTATGCATGAAATAGTATTTGAGTTGTTATTACTTAGATTTTCAAAGTTCCCCAATATATCTAAAAAAAATTCTCTTGTTTGTTCTGTATGTAATTGAGTACCACAGAAGTAGTACTATTTGAGAAAAAAGACCAAATTTTGATACCATAAGTATCCTTCTCCTTGGAAAGCATGTCTGACATTACAGAATGATTTAATAAGTAAGCAAGTACTCTTGTTGAACAAAATTTTTTTCTTTTATTTTAAAAGTATTACTGGATGACAAGAAGAGTAAAGTAGCACTTAGCCTATTACTGGGATTTAATATAGCATTCAATAAATTTTCTCATGATGTAACTGCAGGAAAAAATTTCTATGGAGGAGCATGGGCTATATTCATGATGGTAATTATGTTGATTAGCTTGATTTGATCATGTCAAAATTTATATATGTATTGAGCCATCACATGGTACCTCATAAAAATATAAATATATAATTTGTATATACAATTTATATTATTATTGTCAATTAAAAATAGAAAAAAACAAATATATGATCAAGAGCTAAAAATACCCTGATATGCAGGAGTTCTTTATTAAATATAACAAAGGAAATATGAAGGTACTGCATATAAGTGTAACAACCAGAGGAAAAGATCTAGTAGCCAAAGTAATTATATGACTTTTAGTGTAACTTTTCTTGAACCCCTTCTAAAAATCCAATCTTATCCTCATTATGTGGAAAGTTGGCTCCTGATGCACCAGACCTGCAAGCACTTTAGAACCTAAGTTAACAGAGTATCCAAAGAATCAGTTTCCATTTGTCTACTATCTCAGAGACAATACCACCTGGTGTCCAGGGGAGCATATACTAATCACATTTTTGACATTTAAAATTTTTTAAAATACTTTTTTAAAGAGAGAAGGACAGTGAGAGAGAGACAGATAAAATCAATTTTTATTGAGTTTTTCACATGACTTTCATTGCTCAGACACTTAGCTGTGTAAGTGGGTGGTGGGGTTTGAACCCGTGTACTTGTGCATGTTGGGCAAGCACTGTAACTGCTGAGCCACTGCTGCATTCTCTAAAATTTATTTCTATATCTAGGAAGTCTAGTGTGTAGTTTTTTCCCCTTTTGTTGTAGCCTTTAATTTTCATTTGTTTTCCTTTTCTTTATGAGAACAAGGAAGTAAAGCTAACATTTTCTGTCCATTCTCCATCTCATTGTTTACATTGCTCAATTTTACTTTACAGCAGTGACATAAAGAGAATTTTAGCTGTACATTATAGCTGAGAAAACTGAGTTCAACAAAAAAGGTGAACTAGATTCTACTGAGTAATCTTTGAATCTGACATTAAGCAAGATACAGAGAACGTGAAGAAGATGTGCTCAAGGAGTTTATAGAAGACGTACAGTTGGGATGTCAAATAATCACAATCCACTATGACTTCCACTGTGATAGGAATAAGTACAGAATGTGATAGGAAAATGCATCTCAGAAATTCTTATTTAATGTCTCTAGTGTGAGTCTGAGTATCAGAAAACAAATTTCCCATGGTAACTCAGAATTAAATACAGACTTAACAAATGGAGCCATTGGTGAGAGCCTTGAGGTTAGCGACAAAGTTTTGGTATCATTTTTGTAGATGATGTCTAGGGAATAGATCATGCGTAGGTAGAAGGGTGATGGGTTCACTGGCAGCCCTACGAAAATTAGACTCCCTCAGTAAATAATGGCACTAATCTACCTGGTCATACAGGTTACTGTATTAAGACTCAGCTATCAATGCAGAGAGAAAGAAAAGAAGATTTTAGGACCTCCTAGGAAGGGTGAGGTGTTGTAAGATGGACCTGTCTACTAACATATGAATGCAAGTGAAAACCAGGATCCAGGTTCTTAGGAAAATCATATGTGTTAGTCATATTTACATTATTTTAATGAAATACCTGGGATAAACAACTTCTGAGGCGGAAAGGTGTTTGTTTTCTTTTGTTTTGTTTTGTTTTGTTTTAGTTTGGTTCATGGTTTCAGAGAATTCAGGCTATTGACTTCTGGCTCCAGTGTTTGTGAGTCTGTGACTAGGGATAATGTCATGGCAGGAATCATGTTATGAAGCAAAACTGTTAACCCTATGGCAGCCAACAAGCAAAAAGAGGAAAGACTGGTATTGAAATTCCCTTCAATTGCATGCCCTCAGTAACCTAATTTCCTTCCACCTCCCTAAAACATTATGGCCTGTGGAACAACCCTTCAACACATGGACTTTTGGGGTATTTAAGATCCAAACTATAACAGCAGATAAAATGGAAATAATGAAGGAATTAGAAACTTTAGGTGTAATGTCAAGGGACAGTTATTGTAAAAGGATATTTGAGGTAAATGTATAGAATTTAGCTCCTGACAATGGCCTCTGGTGTTTAAAAATACCTATAGCACAGGTCCAGGATGGAATACATAAATAATATGAAATGAGGCAAGGATCCACAGAAACTAAGATTAAGGAGCAGCGGTGCAGAAGTGTACTAACGATGCACAAAGGCACAACTCTGAGTGGTACAATGTCCAATGGTGTTTTTTTTTGAAGATAAAATAATTTGGGATGATTTTTTTAATAAATCTTATTTAATTAATTTATTTTCAAAAAGGAGAACAAACAATGGGTTGATTATGAACACAACTTGATACTCTCTGTCATAACTGGCAAGGTTTCCTTTAAACAACCCTAGTCAGTTTCCTGCATAATTCCCCAGCAACATAAAAATACAAATAGACAAATTCATTTTAGTAACATATACACTTTCCCAGCTGGATCTTGGTGTCAGTGACTATGATATAGCTTAAGATGAAAGAGGTACATTACAACTTGGATGAAATTACAATTTTCCTGACCAATATATTCAACCCACCTTCTTACCCAAATTGTGGGAATCCATTTGATTTTGCTGATATCTATAACCATACATTTTTTAGTAAATTAGCTTCCCATTATAATGTACTCTGTGAAACTCTGGATGTATCTGCCTCTTTTTTTTTTCAATCTCATAGCACCCTGGGACCAGTTCTAATGCACTTGGACCAGGTTGTTTATGAATAGTTGGAAACCAAAGTAGGAAATTACAAGAATGTGGATGAGTTAAGTCACCTATTTTAGGACACGCAGATAGATGCACTGAACCTATGTCATGACCTGATTCACAGTAAATACTGAATAACAATTAGTTGTTATCATAATTACCTAGAAACAGAACCAAGGCTATCAAACTCAAAAATATGTGTTTCTTCCAATGTATCAAAAAGTTTCCTTTCCTATGTGATAACTACCCCAGCACCCACCGGGTCCCTATGAGGAATAAATTTCTATTCTAAAGTCATGAGGTTGGCTAGAGTTGTTAATAAAATAAAAAACATTTTTTTTGTTAAAACACTTACACACAAACCTTTCAGAGTTACAGAAGTTGGTAATGACCCAAAAAGGGAGCCCTTTTTCTCTGCCCTTCCACTAATTGCTACTGTCATAACCACAGTGACCTCAGAGAGGCACTGCTTTTAGAATCTGATTGGGTGAATTCAGGCAGACTAAACTAAACACCTTCTATGAAGCCTGGGGAAGCTGATTTAGGAGAGTAGCATACACAATCAGTGATTCACAAGCCTCATGAGCATAAGGGTCTTGGGAAGATATGAATCTAATATTAATGCGGACTTCAGACTTTATTTTCAAGAAGCTCCTTAGGAGAGCAGATCCTTATGCAATCAACTTGGCTCTGGTCTGAGAATCATCTAGGAAAAACACCACATTAAATTCCCATGTTTTATAAACTTGTTAATGATAAGAACCTCCTGGGGGAATTGATAATGATAAAAATTTCTGGGTTTTCTCCCTAAAGGGTATTTACTTGTTACCTATGAAATTGGACATGGAATCCATATTTATAAGAGCTTCTAGGTGATTCTTTTTTATGATAAAGAGCTTGGTAAAATTTGAAGTAACTAATTCCATGGTTTGAATATTTGAATCTCTCCCAAGGTCATGTGTTGAAATGTTAACCCCCAAGATGAAGGTATTTGGAAGTGATTAGGACATAAAGATGGAGCCCTCATGAATAGGATTTAGTGCCCTCAAAAATGAGGCCTGAGGGAGACCCCTCACCCCTTCCATCATGTTAAAACACAACAAGAAGCTCCTACCTATACATTAGAAAGCGTGCCTTCATCAGATACTAAGTCGAAAATTGATCTTGGCCTCCCTGGATTCCGGAGCTGTGAGAAATAAATTTCTATTGTTTGTAGTCCACATAGTTTAAGATATTTATTTTAGAGCAGCCCAGATGGACAAAAGTCAACCTGTCTCAATAGATTCTCTCTCTCCTTGGCCAATAAAATTGCATGTGAGCGAGATCTTTGTTGTTCACAATGAGGACTCAGCATCCCCTGTAGAGATTTATAATTTACACTCTTGAATTCAACTGCAAACTTATGAATCTGAACCTGCATTGTACCAAAATCATCACATGATTATAGGTAAGTTAAGGTTTGAGACTAAGGGCCTCTGCATAGCCAAAGACACCCTAGCTGCTCACCTCCAGCCCACTTTAACTTAGAAGAGGATATGTTTTTTCTTCTACTGGGTAGGATTTCCTGAATCCTAGAGCCCCTTTTCTATGCGGATAGATCAAGCAAGCTCTTCTTATATCACTTGAGTTCATTCCAGATAGGCCTTTTCTAACCTATCACCAATAAGTCTCCAATTCACAAAAGCTGAGACACCTGATCTATCCATTTTCTTGGATTATTTCTCTCCTGTATCACCAACATCTCTGAAAAAAATACAGAATTGGGACCAACAGGAAGCTACAGAAAGATATATTCTAACTCAGTAATTAAAACACCCAAACTAAGATTCAGAGCTGGATGACAAAAAACAGATATCAATGCATAACTATGAATTTCACCTCACAGCAAACTTCAAAGAATATTCTAGACCATCAGAAAGAATGCTAAAGAACCCAGTGGAACATAAAACTTCTTCCTTTTTTACCATTCATGATTTTCAATGTTAAAAAATAAATATGCAAGATTTTTTTCATGTACTAGAAGACAAAATGAAATTATCCTTTGTATCAGCATTTTCCAAAGTGTATTCTACATCCACTTACATGCAATGTTAGGTCTTAAAAGTGTATAAATAATTAAACAAGTTTGAGAATCAGTGAACTAACAAGTTTTCATTATTGTGATATTTCTCAGAGCCTTTAATTTACTAATGTTCTTTGTGAATCACCAAGAGGAGAAAAATAGAGTGTTTTTCAATGTTACTTAATCATGAATTACATTTTAACAGGACTTCCCATGCCAATATGCTCTGTGTGACACAATTGGGAAATGAAAATATATAAATGACATCTTGAATGCATAAAATACATGAAAGAATTGTATTCAGTATTTTCTTAACACATATAACTTCTGTATGCTCTGACACCTTGCAAAGGAGAATGATGGTGCAAATAAACATGTCAGCACATGTTTATCATGTTTTTTGTGATATTTTAACTTTCACATCTTTCAAAATGTAAGGCCTTCCATTTCTACTAATAACCTTAGTTTTTCTTCACGCAAACTTCACTGCATTTGGTATATTTAAAATACTGAAAAACAACAAAATATGTTTTAGTTTTTAAAATGCATTTATGATACAAAAATATGCTTTCATACATAGCCATGGTACCAAATATTATTATGATTATGTTTTAATTCAGCAAACCTGAATTTTAAATGAATTGATATTAAAACTACCATCAAAATTATTAAAAATGTATTTAAAGTTTAAAGTATCTTCTTGGAAATAAATAGTTGGATTTATTTCTTTACATCTAAAAAATCTGGCAAATTCCCCAAATTCTGTCTTTTCTACAGTAACCCAAAGTGAGGTTGCTGCTTGGGAAAAACTCAGATTATTTCACTGACTTCCCTATCTAATGGTGGTAAAAGAAGCTGTGAAATTTTTATGAAAGCACAGTCAAATCCACACACGGTAACCTGATATGTTGTTGCTAATCGGATCATGTGCACTGTCCTAATGACAGATGTTGATGATTGCACAATTGCATTAGCAGCAGCCACAGCCATCAATTACTGAGATGGTTAATATAGTCACTTTGGCTTTACTGTGTTCTGGTCATTTCATTTTTATAGCTCAGCCTTTGAAAGTCACTTTAAATGGATTTGAAATAGCAAAATTTCTTCAATCAGCTTTCATGACAACTAGTTCTATGCTCCATACTGATGCAATAAAAATATTATCATTTTTCCCTTTGCACCTCAAGAATGGAATAACACATGCAATATAAACATTCTGATATTGCACTGATTTATCATCCGGAAAAAAATGAGATTCCAATATTGCTTTGAAGGAGATGGGGAACTGCCAATGTAAACAGTCAGAGAGAATTCTCATTATGCTGAATGAGATGCCTCTGAACCCTTTTGGTATTTCAATCCATATTTTACAGTATAAATACATACTTTTAAAAGTTGTAAAATTGAAATATATGATTTCAAATAACCAACATGTTATATTTTTAAAAATCAAACTCCAAATTGAGAAAGCCTATTGGAAAGAAACTTCAGAATTTCCTTATTAACTAGAATAATTTTGATCATAAAAAAGCAATTTACAAACTTAGTTCAATAAAATTAAGTACTTGATAATTCTAGAGTATAATCACCTGGGAAACAGAATTATAGTTCAAGCATTAAGAATCATGTGAAAACCATATCTGAAAATGTGCAGTCTCCTGTTTGTGAGACCAAGATACTTATTTTGAATAATGGTGTCTGTACATGAGCTATGAATGTTAAAGTAATTTTAACTACTTTTGTCTGTGGCAAGGATTTAACTTTTAATTATCCAGAGACAAAGTCCATGCAACATCATTTGCCTGGTAATGTACTAAGTTATCTCTCTATTGTATCTCTCCCTTTTCCAGTTCCAAACTGCATTAATGTTTACATTAAATTGAAATTATTACTCTGAGCTTTTTCTTGTTTGCTTAAGTCCTATCTTTTGTTTCTATGTAGAGATATTGTAAATAAAGTGTAGTGATGGAAATGTGACCCTTGAGGTAACTAGGTTCAGGTATTCCGGGTTTTTAGGTTGCTCTTTTGTTGCTTTTTATTTTGTTTCATCATCTATTTATTTGTTTGTGACAGGGTTCTGCTAAGTTGTTCAGACTGGCCTCAAACTCACCATCTTCCTGCCTCAGACTCCCAAATAGCTGAGATTACAGTGTGCCTGGGTGCAAATTTCAATTTTAGCTCTGACATGTAGTCTTCTGCCATTAACACATTACTTTATTCTGCCAAATGCCAGTTTCTTGATTTATAAAATAATATTAATAAATGCCTAGTTAGCCAAATTGTTGTGAGGATAAATGAACGATGTACATGCAACATATCACATACATGAAGGACTTAAATGTGGGGAGTTTTGCTGTTAGGGTGATTTTTTTCCCTTTCCTTCATGCTTTTCGATCTACGTTTCATTTGTAATTTTATGTGTTTTAATTTTTGAGGAATATCTGTGAACTTGTCTGCCTTCTCACCAAAGAGGTTT
This sequence comes from Aplodontia rufa, assembly GCA_004027875.1. Classification (NCBI taxonomy): domain Eukaryota; kingdom Metazoa; phylum Chordata; class Mammalia; order Rodentia; family Aplodontiidae; genus Aplodontia; species Aplodontia rufa. The sequence goes on along the minus strand of PVKS010007108.1, from coordinate 48,404 downwards.
ATAATCAAAGAGGTTTATAATTTAAACTTACTGATATAATATATCTAACTGGATCTTTGCTTTTTATTCTAATTGTTCTAATTCTTTTTCATTTTAAATCAGTTTTCATTGCTATCATGTTTTTCAAAACACTTTTTAAGTAATAGATTAACAATCAAAAAACTATAAAATATCACCAAACAAAATTTTGCAGTTTATTACAGCTATATTTTGTTCCAGGAAAGAGAATTCTGCTTTTAGCTTTTAGTTTACAATTTTAACTTTTTAGTTCATAGTTTTAGGGGAAAAAAACAAAACATAAACTCTTAATAATGCAGTAAAAGCTTTGAAGAGAAATTTAATGACTATGCTTAGTAGCAGAGAACTTAGTAAATAGTGAATATTGAAATGTCAACTAAAATTTAAAATGTGTGTACTCTTCACTCCTCTTCTGCACTTAGGAAAAAACTCAACAGAGAAAAATTTGCTAGTATTATAACAAGATTAAGAAAGTAACTGGGAATGATCCAATTACATCAAGAAGGAACTGAAAAAGGTAGAACATTTTACTCTTTGTATCATTGATTAACATATTAATAGTATTATATATAGTAAAAAGCTAACTCAGGGCTGGAGCAGTGGCTCAGTCAGTGGAGTGCTTGCCTGGCATGCACAAGGACCTGGGTTCAAATCTCAGCACCACATACACAACTAAGTGTTGGAGAATCAAAGGTCTAATGAAAAAATAAATAAAATTGATTTTCTCTTTTTCTCTCTTCCTCTCTCCCTCTCCTTCTCTCTCTTTAAAAAAAAAAGTTATCTCAGTAAGTGTAGGTTGCTTACATCACGTCAACACAAAAAATGGTGTGCCACTTGTCCCTGGTTTCTGAGAGATAACCTAAACCCCAGAGTGTCCTGACACATAAGAACGGCATTGTTTACACGAGGGCTTTGACCCAGGACAAAGTGTGCATATCAGTTTGACCTCTGGAGGGATGGAGCTTCTCTAGCTTAGAAAACTTGTGCATGTTGACACACATCTTTGCTAGCAGAGGTAAGCACATTCCATACAACTCTGCTGGGAGAGGACAACTTGAAGTTCATTTCTGGTCTCTCCTACACATTCTCAAATGCACCTTTTCTTTTTTTTTCTGATTTTAATCTGCATCCTTACAAGTTAATAAACTTTAACTATGAGTACCATGACTTTACTAGTTCTGAGAATCATGCTAGAGAATTACTGAATGTAAGGGTGGTCCTGAGGATTTTCCAACATTTTCTTGCAAAGAGACTGTGATATCTTTAAAATGTAAACACACACTCACACATCATACAGGATTTCAGCAAAAGTTTTGACCTCATGTTGAATTGTTTCTTTCAAGATTGTTTTTCAATTATATTTGCATTTAAGCAATTTATATAAGTATTCTATAAAAGCATATCATTTATCCACTTTCAATGCCACATGCCACCACCATTTATGTGGGCCCACAGTTTCCTAGGCAGCATAACAGACTGAGTGAAGTCATGAAACCAAACTACTGAGATTTGATCCTGTCTCTTAGAATGAATTTAATCAATTGTATCACTTTACTTTGATTTTCTAATTTATATAACTGATGATTTTAGAGTTCTATTTTTGTTAGGGTTCAAGTAATCAATACACAACAAGTCAGAATATATCCTTAACATTAATACTAACTTTTTCATTTTAGTTTTTTGAATTTTAATGTAAACTAATTTGGATTAGTTTTATCATATTTTGTTTCGTCAAAAATGAATATTGAGGTTTTTAATCATGACGACCCATAGCAGTGATGAATGAAAAATCTCTCAGTGAATGCAGGACACCAATGGTGGGAGAAGTGCCTTACTGTGAAGTGGGTGAACAGCAAAATTTCTCCCCAAATTCATTACTATCTAAGGAAGGAAGTTTAGTGACAGGGTGCCATGGACAAGCTGAAAGTTCCAGTGCCAAGGACCCAGCCAGTAGGCGGAGAATTTGCCCCAGAGGGAAGGAAGTTTCGCGTACTTAAATAAACTCAGACACAGCAGTGAGTGCTCAATGAAGCCTGGTCATGGGGGTCCTGTACTCCTGGGCTGTGGCAGCGGCAGGAACCGTGGGACTGCTTTAATACACACAAATTAAAGTCCCCTGAATCTGATCCTGCGATGAGTCAGGGTGCCTCGGCCATTTTGAAACCTTCTAGAGGGAGATACAGGAAACTATTTCATGAACCATGAACCCAAAAACCACCAGACACAGAGCAGAATAGGGAGCTCAGTCTGGAGGAGTGGCCCCACGTCCCCAGTGTTTTGACTGTCTTCCCTGGGGGCTGTGTGGGTCTAGAAGACCTGCCCTACTGATCTGAGACTGGCTTTTAGAGGCTTCCTACCCATCCCCTTACACACCCAAACTGCTGGTAGAGTCTGTGTCAGGATTCGGTTCAATGGGACCTAATCACCCTGGAGGGTTTGGCCTACAGGTCCAACAGATACTGCATGAGACTCTCAGGTGGAGCAGTGGCTAGAGTCAGCCTAAGGGACCTATGAACAGAAGAAGCAGCCTGGATCCAGTGCTTTCCTTTACACTCAGACCCTAAATTCTGTGTAAAGAAGCTATGCCATAGGTCCTGGACTCTCCAAGTGGGATTAGACTTCCACTCCCCCTATTGGTTGCATGTGAGAACTCCACAAACTCTGGTCTAGCTGGGCGGTGTCTCCTTTATGCCTGCCTCCACTTGCTGGGGTTGTGACTGCCCCACACAGCATACCTTAGGGCAAATAGGGAACTCAAAACACCCAAGAGTGGGGCAATAACGTCCCAGTGAGCTCATTTCAGGCCAGCCATTCTCCTTGGAAGAGCAAGAGCCCCTTACAGCTGCAACAGGATCCACACGACTCCCAGTGGCTCCTGGGAGTGGGACAGGAGTTTGGGCAGGCAGACACTAAACTGCCCCAAAATGACCATTCTACTGAAAGCCTTATATAGATTCAATGAAATCCCCATCGAGATACCAATGACATGCTTCATGGATATAAAAAAAGCAATTCTCAAATTCATATGGAATAAAAGAAGGCCCAAGAAAGAGGAAGCAGGAGATATCAAAATTCCTGACCTGAAATTATACTATAAGGTTATAGTAATAAAAACAGCATGGTTTTGGTATCAAAGCAAAAATGATAACCAACAGAATAGAATAGAAGATACACGGACAAATCCTCAAATCTTTAACCATCTGATATTTGATAAAGGGGGCAAAAGCAAAGTGTGGAAGAAGGACAGCTTGTTTAACAAATGGTGCTGGAAAAACTGGACAGCCACGCAGACAACTGAAATTGGATCCTTACCTCTCACCCTGCACAAGAATCAATCAAAATGGTTCAAGGATCTGGAAATTAAACCAGCAACTATACAATTACTTGAAGAAAAAAATAGGATCAACACTACACAACATAGGCTTCGGCACTGCCTTCCTTAACAAGACTCCCACAGTACAAGAATTAAAGCCAGGAATAAATGAATTGGATGCCGTTAGACTAAAAAGCTTCTGACAGCTAAAGAAATAGTCAAGAGTGTCAAGAAAGTACCTACAGAATAGGAGAAAATCTTTGCCTGCTACACCTTATATAGAGGGCTAATATCTAGAATATATAAAGAACTCAAAAAACTGAACACCAGAACCACAAATAATTCAATCAATAAATGGGCTAAGGAGCAAAATAGAAATTTCTCAATGGAGGAAGTCCAAAAATGACATAAATATATGAGAAAATGCTCTACATCACTAGCAATCAGAGAAATGCAAATCAAAACTTCACTGAGATTCCACCTCACTCCTGTCAGAGTGGCAAAAATGAAGAATACAAACAATGACAGATGCTGAAGTGGTTGTGGGAAGAGAGGAACACTGTCACACTGTTAGTGGACTGCAAGCTTGTATAGTCACTCGGGAAAGCAGTGGGGAGACTCCTCAAAAAACTAGGGCTGGAACCACCTTATGACCCAGCTATCCCAGTCCTGGGTATTTTCCCAAAAGAGCTAGAATCAGCATACAACAGAGATACAGCTTAATTAATGTTTATAGCAGCTTGATTTACTTTGGCAAAACTCTGGAACCAACCCAGATGCCCTTCACTGGACAACTAGATTCAAAAACTGTGGTACATTTATACAATGGAATTCTATTCCACTATGAGAGAGAATGATACCATAGCTTTTGCAGCCAAATGGATGGAGATGGAAAAAACTATGCTGAGTGAAATATCCCAAACTCAGAGACTCAAGGGCCGAATGTATTCTCTCATAAGTCAAAGCTAGAATATAATCAGAAACAGACTTGAAGTTGCCTAAACTTATAATAATAACATCAGTGAATTTTTACATGAGCAGGGGAAACTACCTATGACACTGGGGGATGAAGGGAGGTGGTCAGGGTGGGAGGTGGGAATAGGAGGGATATCAAGACCACTGAAGGGAGGGAGTTGGGGGATTATCAACCCAGTGAAGAACCTTCAACTTCCATAAGAAACCCAACTAACATGGCAGTAAAGTAGGGGGAAACATGGAATCAGGGGGAACCCAAAACAGGGAGATCATGAACTGGCATCAGCATTGGCTTGCTCTGTCATTATGCATGTGTTCATGATTGTGCGGCAACGATTCCCTCCTAAATGTAAGACTATGTTGAACGAATAAAAAAAAATGAATATTGAGTAGGGAATCTTTGCTAAGTTACTGCATGCACTAGCTTACTTTGTGCTATTTAGTTATAAAATTGTCCATGTATAACATTTTAGGTTGACAATATTTTTGTTTTAAATATATAGTAGAGTTGCTTCAGAAATTTAATGTAGCATAAAAGAAAATTTAAATGACCTTAATGTTTCTTTTTAGTTAACAATTTTTTTCTATTTGGATGCTTATAAGTTCTACAGCTTATTTTTCAGATTTATTTAAAGAAAATTCTGTATAATATAGACTTTTGACTCTTTCTCTAATTTGAATTTTCATGTCAATCACTATCCTCATTTTGTTTCTTCATATATCTTTCCTTCTTAATTTCAAAAATATATTTAGTGCATCACCTCATTAGTGATCTCTTTTCAGAGAATCAGTAGTACTCAATACATCCTCTAATGTGGATTTTAATTTTTTTAAATTATTTCTGTAAGGAAAGAAGTGAATAAATGAAAGAGAAGAGAAGTGGCTCAATAGTAATGCAAATTTATTCTGGACAAACCTGCTGAGGCGGGCCTGGTGGTGACTGGGAGCAGTCATCCATAGGGGTGTGAGGTAGCAGTGGGATTAAGGCTTTGCTAGGGAGTTGTCAGCTAAAAGTCCTTTCTTATGAGAATGAAGTGCTTTGAGTTTCTTTGCATGATGGTGGAGTTACCTGGAGTTTAGGAGCCAGTGAGTCAAAGTAACCATGAGGTGGCTTATTCTTTTTTTTAACTTTTTTTTTATTGAGAGATTTATAATAGAACAACCATACACGTTTTTAACAAAATAATGTAAAATGTGTATATATTCTGGATATTAGAATTACCCCCAGGAGTGCCCCCCAATTACCACTTTTATCCCTCCCTTCCCCTTCCCACAATATCTCTAATAAGTATTATGTTGTATAATATTACACCTTATCTGGATTTAACACATGATACTAGATGACCTCTCTCAATGGCCAGGGTCTAGTTCCAGCCTTCACAGATGAGTGGAGACATTCGACCCTTGATTCTCTGGGTTAAGCTGATTTTACTCAGCATAATTTCTTCCATAGCCATCCATTTACCTTCAAAGGCTGCAATATCATTGTTTCTAATTGCTGTGTAGAATTCCATGGTATAAATGTACCACAGTTTTTGGATCCATTCATCCAGTGAGGAACATCTGGGTTGTTTCCATAATTTAGCAATAGTAAATTGAGCTGCTATGAACATAGCTATTGCTGTGTCACTATAATGAGCTGATTCTAAGTCCCCGGGAAAAATACCCAGGAGTGGAAAAGCAGGATCCTATGGTGCGCTCATCCCTAGTTTTTTGAGGGTTCTCCACACTGCTTTCCAGAGGGGCTGTACGAGTCTGCAGCTCCACCAACAGTGTGTTAGTGTACCTATCTCTCCACAGCCCCTCCAGCATCTATTACTGTTTATTTTCTTCATCTTTGCCATTCTGACTGGCATAAGATGATATCTTAATGTAGTTTTCATTTGCATTTCTTGGATTACTAGTGATTTAGAGTACTTTCTCATGTATTCATTGGCTTGATCAAACTCCTCTGTTGAGAAGTTTCTATTTAGCTCTTTGGCCCATTTATTAATTGGGTTATTTGTGTTTTTGTAGTTGAGATTTTTGAGGATTTTGTAGATTCTGGATATGAGGCCCCTGTCAGAGGAATCACAGCCCATGATTCTCTCCATTTCTGTAGGAAACCTCTTGACTCTTTTGATTGTTTCCTTGGCAGTACAAAAGCTTTTTTAGCTTTATGGTATCCCATTCACTGATTTTTGACTTTACTTCCTTCACTTTAAGGAGACATGTTGAGAAAGTTTTGCCTACTTCCAAATGCTGAAGTGTTGGACCTAATTCGTCTTCCATCAGTTGCAAGTTGGCTGGGTTAATTCCTAGCTCCTTGATCCATTTTTATTTGAATCTCATGGAAGGAGAAAGATATGGGTCTAATTTCAACATTCTGCAAGTGGCTGTCCAATTTTTCCAGTTCCATTTGTTGAAGAGGCTGTCTCACCTCCATGTAATATTTTGTCCCCCTTTGTCAAAAATCAGATGTTTAAAGATTTGAGGATTCATTTCAGGGTCTTCTATTCTATTCCATTGGTCTTCTTTCCTATCTTTATACCAGTACTATGCTGTCTTTGTTACTAAGGCTCTATAGTATAGTTTTAAACCTGCTATGGCGAAACCTCCTGTTTCATCTTTCTTGCTTAGTGGTGTTTTGGCAATTCTAGGTTTCTTATTGTTCCAAATGAATTTGAGAATTGCTTTTTCTATGTCAATAAAGAATGACATAGGTATCTTTATGAGGATAGCATTAAATCTGTATAAAGCTTTCGGTAGAATGGCCATTTTTATTATATTAATTCTGCCTATCCAAGATCATGGGACATCTTTCCATCTTCTTAGGTCATCTTGGATTTAATTCTTCAATGACTGATAATTTTCGTTGAAGAGATCTTTGATTTCCCTTGTAAGGTTAATTCCCAAGTATTTTTTTTGAAGATATTTTGAATGTGACTGATTTCCTGACTTCATCATCAGTCTTATTATTATTAGTGTATAGGAAAGCTACTGATTTATGTGTGTTGATCTTGTATCCTGCCACTTTGCTATATCTGTTTATGAGTTCAAGCAGTTTACTGATAATTTTTTGGATCTTCCAGATACAGGATCATGTCATCAGCAAAAAGAGAGAGTTTGACTTCCTCTCTTCCTATTTTTATTCCTTTGATTTCTTTCTCTTGCCTAATTGCTCCAGCTAGGGTTTCAAGGACAATATTGAATAAAAGTGGTGAGAGCGGACAGCGTTGTCTTCTTCCAGATTTTAGTGGAAATGCTTTCAGCTTTTCTCCATTTAGTATTATACTAGCTGAGGGTTTAGCATATATATTGCCTTTACATAGTTCAGAAATGATTCTTTGAACCCTATCTTCTCTAGAGTTTTGAACACACAAGGTGCTGGATTTTATCAAAGGCCTTTTCTGCATCCATTGAGATGATCATATGGTTTTTGTCCTTGATTCTATTTAAGTGGTGAACTACGTTAATTGTTTTGTGTATGTTGAACCAGCCCTGCATACCTGGGATGAAGCCCACTTGATCATGATGGATTATCTTCTTTATAAGTTTTTGAACATGGTTTGCTAGTACTTTATTAAGGATTTTTGCATCCAAGTTCATCAGGGATATTGGTCTGTAATTTTCTTTTTTTGTTGTATCCTTGTCAGGTTTTGGTATCAGAGTTATGGTTGCTTCATAAAAAGAGGATGGGAGCATTTCCTCCTTTTCAATTTCTTGAAATAACTTAATTAGGAGAGGTGTTAGTTCCTCCTCAAAAGTGTGGTAAAAATCAGCAGGGAAGCCATCAGGTCCTGGGCTTTTCTTCTTTGGTAGACTTTTAATTTCGATATGGATTTCAGTGCCTGTGATTGGGCTATTTAGGAATTCATATCATCCTGAGTCAATTTAGAGATGTTGTATGTGTCAAGAAATTTATCTATTTCCTCCAAATTATCAATTTTGGAGGAGTATAGAGTTTCAAAATATGATCTTATAATTTGTTGGATTTCCATGGGGTCAGTGGTGATCACTCCCTTTTCATTGGAGATTTTATTGATTTGCTTCATTTCCCTCCTTCTCTTGGTTAGATTCACTAGTGGTCTGTCTATCTTGTTTATTAGATGGAAGATATATTGCAAAATAGTGTTGCCTAGGTCAAGTTTTACCTAACATTCCTGCCTGTTTCTTTTTAGTTGTTAAGAAAAAGGGTGATAGGAAAAGGGGTGGCAAAGTATTTTACATGTTTCCCACTGGAGGGGGGCATGATTGAGAACACCAGTAGGCTCTGGTATTGAGCAGTTCCAATGGAACTCAGCAGGAGGATGTTCTGGACTCTGACCACTAGTAGCATTGATGGTTCTCTAAAAAGTAGGTGAATAGCAGAAATAGGGAGTGCCCAATAGAAAGGCTAATAACTATATGAAGAATCAGGGAGAGAAAAAAAGAGCTAGACAAATTGCAACTTCTGACCCAATTAGGTGGTAAACAAACATAAGTATTAATTCCGCATAGGAAAAGGATTTCCTGATTACAATCAAAGCAGCTAGAGAGGTGCTAGGAGATAACTTGTTTTAGCTGGATGCAGGGTCTTATAGGGAAATTTTGATGGGAATGTGGTGGGTGGTTACAGTGGGCTTGGAGATATCTGACACTTTGACACCTCAGGGAGGAGCACTAACAGATGTTATAAGGGAAGGAAAAGCATCTTATCATCATGAGAGACAGAGGAGTGTGTGGAACTATGGTATGAATTAAATGAATGGAGTCATTGAATTTGGTTAGGATATGCCTACCAAAGATAAGAGTTGGACATCCAAGTACAAAAGGGGCCTTCCATTCAGGCAGCCAAAACTAAAGGTTTTAGTCTAGGGTTTTAATCTGGGTTGGTGGGATCTCTGTCGTCCCCATTTCTACAGTTAATTTATCTCCTGTATCAATTACCCCTCTGAAGGGGTCCTTGACTGCTGTCAGGGGAAAAGGGCAATGATCATTGTTGTTTCTTTGTGCTGAGGGTGGGCGTTGGCTGTGGCAGTCAGGGAAAATCTCCAAAGAGTCTATCTGGGGGGCCTTGGTAGAAGTTGGGAGGCAGCTGTGCAGAGGGTCATGTTTCAACAACCATCTGGTGCTTAATAGACTGTAGGCATCTCATGCATGAGGGCAGTTCAGAGGTCAATAATATTGGCTGGTAGGTGACTAGACATGGTATATATGGGGAGATATAATGCTAGAACTATAAACAATGCAAGAAAACATTATTTTCTGCAAGCAATTACTACAAATACAATCAGTGTTACCAACCAGTCTTTGAAGACCATGAAGATAGTAACTTATTAGCACATAGGATGTGGTCTGCTATGTCAATTATTCGTGAGTGGAGGTCATTCAGGTCTTTAGAAACATTAGCAGTGTTGTTAGAAACACAGATAATTTTTATAATGGCAAGGGTGTCCCTTGAATTGGGGTATATCATCTGATTTCTATAACTTTTTATTGGCACTATCTCTATGTTAGCAGAAAGATCTCTTTAGCTGTATCATTTAGGACTCTCTTGGTAAAGTCAGTTAGGACTTTCTTGTACTGTATTATATTTTTAGATTGATCTGAGGGATAAATATTAGAGCTAAATAATCGTACCAGTGAAAAGCATATTGAATTTAGAACAAACTTGTCACTCTGGTAGTGTCTTCTGAATCCCTTTCTTTATCATCTCCCAGTTTTATTCACTTTGAGAGAACTGACACAAGTGCACATTTTGAGTTATATTAAAAGAACCATTGCCTTTTTATTAATGTCCATGTATGGCTGTTTGGTTGTACTCTCCTGCCAGGTATTTAAGACCAAGTTGATCAAAATTGATCTTGTTCCTATCTACTGCTAAGGTCAGCAGAGTTTTGCCAGGGTCACCTTGGGGAACTAGTGAGAAGTCTTGGCTCTTCTACCATTTGTGCCATCCACTAGGTTGCATCAGGGTCTTGCTGATCATTTCCTCTTTGCAGAACGTGCACTGGTTGGCTTAGAGAAGTCCCACTGTACTCTGAACTTTGGCTGACCAAACAAGGCCAGAGCCAAAATATTGACTTTTTTCTTAACCCTTTACGTTCTTTAACTTCGGTCTCCTGGTTTTAAACATCCAGCAAGCCAGTTTCACCAGTCTTAATGAATGAATTCTATGTTATACTTTAATATCTACAGTTTTATAGTTACCCCTTTTATTTAATTCAGATCAATAACATTACTGGAAGTAAGCATTATATCTTATCTGTCTTGTAGGTGATGGCTTGTCTTAATTCAGGTTGTTCTGTAAAAGAAGTCTTTCTGCAAAACACTAATAGGTAACTCATAAAGTTTTACAAAGAGAATACAAAATGGAACTAACAATAACAAAACATTTTTAATTTGTATAATAACTATGAACCAAGAAATATAATTTTACTGTTATATATTCCCCTGTTTATTTTGAGATCACTGTAATCTTTACAGCAAAATATCTGTCTTTGAAAACAACAGTAAATGAACTTAATTTAGTCTATTTTGGGGTCATCTTAACATTCAGATGGATGAGAGGCAGAGCCTTAACTTAGGTGAAGCTAGATTCTTGACAAATCTTCTTTGACTCTAAAAACAAGTATCATTCTATAAAGTTATCATGTATTATTTCCTGAATCTATCTAAATATCAGTTAACATAATACAACTTTATATCTGAAATGAATCAAACAGAAAGGCTAAGAGAGGTTCTAACTTTCTTTCTTTGAAAAAAGTGGTGAAATGCTTCCATGTTTCACAATGTCAACCTTTGAGCATATTAGGTTCTCCTTATTATCTTTCAAAAATACATTTATATCTCCATCCCCATACAAAAAAGGGATACAAAATTTTTTATAACTTATTGATAACAGGTTACTTTTATGTGGTCACAAAACATTAAATGACATAAATACCAACTAAATCAATTATTTCTATATAAATCTGAAGAAGACTATTGCTTACTGCAGGCAATTCTAGTTTGGAATTATCTGTAGCAATACCAAGTTGATAAAATTCTCTTGTAAGCTTTACATTTTAAAAGGCTTGTATACTTGAAAAACATGAATACATCTCCTAAATAGAGAAGCCACTAATGCTTAGAGTCACAATTCTACAGATGACCTTCTATTAATGAAGATTAATTTTGAAAGTAAAATTTAGAGTCCATAGTGTATGGTAACAATAATAATAGGTGTGCATGTGTTAGCAAATAATCAAAGGATAGCTTTAAATCACTTAAAAATTTGGGAAACAATGTTAATGATCAAAACTAGACTTAGTCAAAGGAAACATACATAAGCCAGGCTTTCAAATGAAGTGTGACCCTTCCATGTCAGATACAAAATATAAAAGAGAGCAGTAATTGGTCACCTTGCCCGTAAGCTCTAAAGAAAGACATTAATAGAGGAAATAAAGAGAGAGGAGAGTGGTGGCAGCCCAACAGCAACATGAGTTTATCGTCAGAAACCTGTGGAGGGGGACCTCAGTAGAGTCTCAGATCCATCTTTCAATTACAGACTGATATAGATGTAGAAGACTAAAGAAAAAGAAGATTAAATTGTTGCTAGGCAGGTGTCAGGGAAGGTTTCTTTCTTATGTGGGAGTGTTTCTTCATATGATGGTGGAGTATTGTTGGTAGGTCTAGGTTTAGAATTAGTTAGGTCAGGGGTTTAGGGAAAGGTGGGTCTTGTTCTAAGATGGAGGATAAGATTAAAAATGGCATTGCTGAGGTCAAATTCAACCTAACATTCCTGCTGTTCTCTTTTCATTTGATAGGAAAATAGGTGATGGAGACAAGGCAACAATGTCTCTTAAATTACTTCTTGCTGAAAGGGAGCATCAGTTGAGAACTTCTGTGGTATTGGTATTGAGAAATTCTAATGAAGCTCAGCAAGAGGATGTTCTGGACCCTCTGATTAGTAGCAATGTTGATGGTCCTCTGTGAATAGAAGGTAAAGAGCAAAACAGGGAGAGTCCAGCAGCAAGGCTGATAATCATGCAGAGAAATGAGAAGAGGAAAGGAGGTAGGCAAGTTTCCATCCAGTTAGAGGGTAAATGGGATGTGTTAATTCTGCATAGGAAGAAGATTCACTGGTTATAGTCAAGACAGCCAGAAAAAGGTGATAGGAGACAACTTGTTTTAGCTAGGCAGAGTCTTGTAAGGAAATTTTAATAGGAATGTAGTTAGTGGCCACAGCAGGCTTGGAGGGGTTTCACACTGTGGCTGATACCTCAGGGAGGAGCACTAACAGGGACATTAATGGATAAAGAATAGCTTCTGTTCAACATAGAGGACAGTGGAGGCAGGAGTATGAGATGCTATCATTGGAATTAAAATGAATAGAAACAGACTCAAGTAAAATATATCTAATTATCAGAAAAAAATGAATAAAAGCATGGAATTTGGTTAGGATGTTCTTGCCAAGGAGAAGAGCTGGGCATCCAAGCATGAGTGGGGCCTTCTAGTTAGGCAGCCAAAAACAAAAATTTTAACCTAGGGTTTTAACCTAGGTTTAACCTAGGTTGGGATCCCATTCTCTGAGGTCCCTATTTCTATCTGCGAAGATAATTTATCTTCCTTCTCAATTACCCCTCTGAAGAGATCCTTGACTGATATCAGGTGAAAAGGGTGATAACTATTCTGGCTTCTTTGTGCTGATGGTGGCTGTTAGCTGTGGCAGTCAGGGAAACTCTCCAAAGGATCTATCTGAGGAATCTCAGTAGAAGTTGGGAGGCAGCTCCAGGGAAAGTCATATGTCTATGACCATCTGGCACTTAATGGACTTTAGGCATCTTGTGCATCAGGGCAGTCCAGATGTCCACGATTGTGGATGGCAGATTACTGGGTATAGTGTACATGGGGTAGATAACTTTTGTATACAGCTTTAGTCTGGAATACCAACTTAGTATATCTGGAGGACATGAACACACTTAATATACAGAGAAGCCAATAATACAATCATAATTACACCGATGTCCTTATATTAACCAAGTTTAAATTTTGAAGCTAAATTTTTCATAGTGTATGGTAATAATCCAAAATAACAGTTGTTTATTTCATCAGATATATCCCTAAACAATAAAACCTGAAACCAAGGATTCTCTTGATAAATAAGAGCTGATCAATCTTTTAACAAACCTTGTGTTACATGGAAATTCTGACCTATCTCAGTGCATCAATATTTGACCTTTGAAAAGAACCTAAAATAACTTCAATTGATTGTGCTAACCACAGGCAACCCAATCAGAAACTCTCTGAGATTTACCCTTCACAAACCTTGCGCTGTTGAACCAATTTAAGACATGAACCAAAAGTTAATTTTAACTTATGAGCACTCATTTATTTACATGCAAATTTTGGTTCAACGTAACAAGGAAGCACATATATAGACAAGACACAGATACAACAAACAGAAGTGTGCACAATTATACATAGAAATTGACAGGAAACAGCTTTTAGAGCTTTTAATTGCACTCTGAATAAAGACATCAGGAAGAACAGATAGAGGGCTAAAAAAAACTCTAGTGGGACAAAACAATGCTAAAACAAAATACATGAAAGCAGACTTGGGGTTAGGGACTTGAGAAAGAGAGAGGGTAAAAGAATTGAGGATCCATTGGACATATAGACTATCTGGGAGTAGCCTGAGCAACAGGCATACATGTGGAAGTGGTATTTATGCAGAGAAGGGAAGGAAAAAAGTTTTTCCACTAAGGCAGAGCACAGAGAAGTTAAATGAGAGCTCCTTTGTCCATTTTACTCATCCTTCCACTGATCCCAAGTCAATCCTTATAAATATAACAGGGAGGGTGAATGGGTGGGTTCTTCCTAAGGAATGAGATACATGAACATGGGATCAAACAGAGCAAAATAACAGATTTTAGAATAACATAAAGGAAGCTGAACTCCAAAAGAAGAAGGAGTCCGAAGAGAGGGATGACCTGAGGTGTTTCTCCTTGAGGAGAAGAATGTGAAAAATTGAGTAGTGTAAGCACAGTAAATGGTCTGGAGTAAGAGTACCAAGTCTGGAGCAGAGGCTTGGACATAGAGAACCTCAGACCATTTGCCACTGAAGTGGAGAGTTTAAGATTTCTGAGAACTGGGAAGTCAAATGTGCCATTTTTTGGGCAAATAGCTGTTATTTTCCAGCTTACGTTAGGGCCAAGCCGTATTACAGAAGAATGCATCCTTTAGGTTTAACTGTGTCTTAGAGACCCAGAGTCTGGTTGGAAAGGCACCCCAAGGGTTTTCTATTGCAAGCTTTGATGATGCTTGGTCCACATTGGACAAAATGGATTGAGGAGGGCCCCCAGTGACTCTGGTGGAGAGAAAGACCAAAATCAAGGGGCATCCCCATGAGAGTTTGGTTTCTCTGGGGTCGTTCCTGGAATGACCAATGGAACAACTGGTGATTAATTGGCATCCCCAAAGAAGGCAAGTTGTTAACCACCCAGTGGTGGTTGGGGATTTCTGTCACCTACTTCTAGGAATTTTGCAGAGGAACAATATCCTCAGGAAACAGTATCCCTGGTGAGAGAAACCATGTCACAGATTCCAGTGAATCCGTAAGAGTCAGAGGGGTCACTCACCCAATAAGTGATGGCTGATGGTGGATGTGATTTCCAGTAATGTGGATAGTCCTTAATGGAGAAATTAGAGGGAGAAGTGGTGGAAAGAGAGAAGGAGAGAGGGAGACCAGGTAGAGGTCCAAGGAAGGCCCAGAGAGGTCACCCTTGGTGGGAACCTCAGAGGACCAGTCCAGGTTTTGGCAGCTAAATGTAAGGAAAGAAGGGAGTGGAAGAAATAAAAAGAAAGGAGAGTGGCAGAGGTTCAACAATAGCCCACGTTTGTTGTCAGAAACCTTCAGAGGGGTTCCTAGTAGGGACCGGTTCTGCTTATCAACTGGGGGAGAGATAGAGGGCTAATGGAAAAGATTAGGGCATTGCTAGGGAGTTGTCAGGGAATGGTCCTTTCTCATGATTGAGTGTTTAGGGTTTCTTTGCATGATAGTGGAATATTGTAGGTTAATTCTGGGTTTTAGGAATAGGTGGATCCAGGTTTTTAGAGATTGAGTCAGTGGTTTAGGGATAGGTGGGTCTTGTTCTGAGATGAAGGATAAGATTCAAATGGCATAGCCAAGGTCAAACCTAATATAAACCTACATGAACTTACACTTTACAAACTTTATAGTACTTTAATGGAAATACAACTGAAATCTTTTGTGCTCTTTGCATATTGTCTTAGAGAATCAAGAGTCCAAGAGTACTTGAATTTATAGTTAGCAGTGTTGTTCTAGTATTTTAACTTTGTAAATTAATCAGACATCTTTTAACAAACATGCATGAAGATTAGTCCAATTTTTCTTCCCTGTGTCCCGCTGAAGAGAAAACTCTTTAGGAATTAGTGTCTCCTGATAAGACAGGAGGAATAGTTTAGTTGGTATTTGGGGTGGATCAAGAGGAAACCAGTCATTTTAAAAGGATCAAGTGTGACTGCTGCTCCTAATGAACAAATAAACATATCAATTTGACATCTCCAGTGCTAGTAAGGAGGGTCCCCATGCAGACACTTCCTTCTGCTAACAAAGACAAAGCATTCCTTCTGTGAATAAAGATGCTTAAGGATATAGGCCAAAGACTGGAGCTAGCCAGAACTTCTACTCCATGCTCCTAGGCCTGGGGGAGTCTGCTCTTTCCCTCTGCTTTGCTTTCTATTATTTTCTTAAAATAAAATCTGTCTGCTATGCTTGCCTCGAAGTCGGAGTCCTATTTCTCAGTTTCATTCTTTGACTCTGGGGAGACAGAAATCCGTCTTCCACCAAACCTACATCACAGATATTCTTGGGTCTGCTATGTCAGCTTGCTGAAACTGAGTCCCTGCTGCACTGTCCCCAAAGCAGAAGAATGTAAGCCTTTTAAGCATCTCAAAAGGGCTGAAATCTAGAACAGCTGGCTTTTCCCACTTCCTGTTCCTCTAGAACTTTGGCAAAGTGTCAAAGCCAAAGGGGTTGAACCTAACAGCGACATAATTTTTCCTCTGGTCTCAAACCAGTTTGGGCAATTTCTCATGTAAATCTAGTTGTAAAATGGAGTTATAGTTTGTAATTTCTCCCTGTCCTCCAATTGATATTTGGGACAAGCTTGCATTTGTTGTTCTAAGGAAGGGACATGTTCTTGAGGGTCATGTGCCCTGGAAAAGTTGGAAGCCTTTCCTGATGTCTGAATTTGCCATCTTACTCATAATTTAGACCAAAGTACCATCCTAATTGTGATGACCCCCATCACTCTGCCTATACTGACTGCATAACTGTTCCCTGTCTCACTTGCTGTATAAAGGAGTCCATTCTTACAGAACCAGGGATGATGTCCCCATTGTAACAGGCCCAAAATTTGAGGTCTTTAACTTAGTAGATGTTAGAGGTGTTGCAGCAGACAAAATGTTTTAGAGCAATTAAAATGAGAGCCATGTGATTTTACCTAGAGGAAACTGGCAGGTTTGGAAACATAGGGAATTACTTTTCTTCCTAGGAGCATAAGAGCATTTGTGTAGACTGAAAAAGTGTAAAATGGTAAAACCAAGGGTGAGTGGAACAGGGCAGTCATGTCATTCACTTTTAACTGGATGACATGGTACCAGTATTTTTGACAGAGACAGAGTGTACAAAATGGAGTAGAGAATTCCTGGAATAAAAAAGAAAAGTGACAGAGCAATTGTCCATTTCACTCACACTTCCAAAAATCCCAGGTGAATCCCTATAAATGTAACACAGAGCATGGCTGGGTAGGTTCTTACAAATCTGAGGCATGAAATCCTTTGACACAGGGTCAGCTGAGCAAAGTAACAGGATTTAGAGTAATAGTAAGAAAGCAGAAGGCTGGAGTGGTGGTTCGGTGTTTACAGTGCTTGCCTGGCATATGTGAGGACTTAGGTTCAAACCCCAGCACTAAGTACACAACTAAGTGTCAGAGAAAGAAAGCCCAGATGGAAAATAAATAAGATTGATTCTCTCTCTTCCTCTCTCTCACACTCTATCTTTAAAAAAAAAAGAACTAAAAGAAAAGAAAAAAGAAACAAACAAAAGAAAGCAAACTCCCAAAGAGGGAGGGGTCCCGAGAGAGAGATCCCTTAAGGGTTGTTTTTTTGTGTTTTGTTTCAATTGAGGAGAGGAAGACAGGAATATGAAAAGTTGAGCAGTTTGGGCACAGAGAAGGTTTGGATTTTAGGTGCCAGGCATGGAGCAGAGGCCTTGAAATAGGAAACCTTGGACCATTTGCCAATGCAATGGAGAGTTTAATATCTCTGAGAATTTGGAAGTTCAAATGTGCCATTTTTAGGTCAGTAACTATTATTTTCCATCCTATATTGAGGCCAAGCAATATTACAGAACACCAGTCTTAGGTTTAACTACGTCTCAGAGACCTAGGGTCTGGACACCCAATGGGGTGTCTTGTAGAGGCTTTGATATGGCTTGACCCATGTCGGATGAAAAAGATTGATGGGGGACCCCAAGGACTCTGTCGGAAAGAAAGACAAAAATTATGGGGCATCCCCATGACAGTTTGGTTTCTCTAAGATTGTTCCAGGAATAACCAATTGGAACAACAGGGAATCGATGGACATCCCCAAAGAAGACAAATTGTTTACCACTCAGGAGTGATAAGGGTTTCTCTCACGTAATGCTAGGATTTTTTTGGAGAAACAGTATCCATGAAGAGAGAAACCATGGCAGGTATTCCAGGAATCCAGAAGTGTCCAAGGGGGTCACTTACCCAATTATCAATACCTGGTGGTGGATGTGATGTCCAACAATGTGAACGGTCCTTACTGGAGCCATCAAAGTGAGAAGTGGTGGAAAGAGGAAGGCAGAGAAAGAGACTGGGTTGAGGTCAAGAGAAGGCCCAGAGGAGCTGCCCATGGTGGAAAACTCAAATGCTGGTCCCTGGTTTCAGCACCATTATATAAGGAAAAAAGCTAATGAAAGGAAATAGAAGAGAGACAGCTCAACAGTAATACAGCTTCATCTAAGACAAACCTATGGAAGGGGGCCCAGTGGTAGCTGGGACCCATCTTTCGCTTATAACCTGGTATGAGGGACAGGGTAGGATTTGGGCTTTGCTAGGGAGCTGTCAGGGGAAAAAAAAAAACAAAACAATGTTTAGGGTTTCATTGCATGATGATAGAGTGTTATCTGGGGTTTTGGGACAGGTAAGTGAGAGTAACCATGAGGTAACTCATTCTAAATGGAGGATATGTTTTAAAATGTCATTGCCGAGGTCAAGTTCTGCAGTTTCTATGGTTTTACCAGGATCAATCTCTTTTCACTTAAGCCACTAATAGCAATTCTTCCAGTTCATCATTCTTCTTCATCTTTGTATTTCTATAGATTTTGCTTTCTGCTTCAGTTTCACAGTGGTTATATCTGCTATGAAAACCTTCAGGACAAACTTTAAAATTCATTTTACAGCTGCTGATCTTAGGTGACATTATCTGTTGTTCTTCAATTTGGAAGACATTTTTTCAAATGTGAGTTTTACTGGTGAACATTATATGATGCTTTACTTATCCCTCTATGCATCCACTTAGTTGTGGGTAAAAATATTCTTGAGAGATTTACCCACAAAAGGGCAGGTTGTTTAAAGGATTGCCAGACATTTTTGCTGTGCCTATAGGCATGCTTTTAGTGGAGCTCTGGTAATTTAAAATATGTAGCCAAATGTCACATGTGCTGAATTGATATAAAATGTAATAGATACTGATACTAATTATGT
Source organism: Aplodontia rufa (assembly GCA_004027875.1). Classification (NCBI taxonomy): domain Eukaryota; kingdom Metazoa; phylum Chordata; class Mammalia; order Rodentia; family Aplodontiidae; genus Aplodontia; species Aplodontia rufa. The sequence continues at coordinate 29,336 of PVKS010007108.1, read as the reverse complement.
CCACCACCTAGTACTCTCCCTTTGCCTTCCAGGACACACCTGGGGATTCAGAATCCCCACAAGTAGACTTTTACCATACAAAGTAAGATACAGTGATATTTACTTGTCACTTTCCCACAAAGTTCTGTTGTTTCTGTGTTATCCATATAAAAAGAGGTGCTAATGGATTTTGAGTTAGGAAAACTGAACTTTGGATTCTCCCTTCAAGTGATGCTCAAACAGAAGATGTTTGACTACTTAAATCTGTGTTACTGGAAGAATCTTTGAAACAGGACCAAAACAGCACAATATAAATATTACTTAGCTCTACTCATTTCCAAGGCAACGTATTTCAGTTTTGCTGTATTTCTAATGGTAAAATACGCATGCATCACCAATTGTAAGAGCTAACTCAGCCTGCAATATTGTGATGATAGTGGAAGATCATCTCATATTTTGTCAATCTGTTGCCTCTCAAAAAACCTAATGATCAGTCTTACTAATTCTTTCATCATTTTTCTGTTCTTACAGATAATAGTTGATAGTTGACTCAGACTAAGAGAGAAGCTACTTAGAAGTAGCTGCCATAAGTCTGATAACCCATTTCTAACACAATAAAAATGAATTTATACATAATCAAGGAGGTAAAAAAATGAATTATCATTCTAAGCCTAAAATATATAAACATAATTAAACTTTAAAGTACTGGAAAGAGCCATGGAAATCATCATTCCTTTACAAGCTTTAATTGAATCAAACATACTTAATGATAACAAAATTATATGGGTTCTACATTTACAACCTCTTAGCATCCTGTATTGCCAAAGAATACTCAAATGAAGAAAGGAAGGAAGGAGGTTGAACTAATTAGAGGACATCCTAATTACTATGTTGATGTTTCAGCACAAACCATCTCACTAATCAATAACAGAGTCCAAGTGAATGCCTACAGTTTTATGTTGCCTTAAAATTCTCAGTGAATTTTCAAAGACACATTTAACATCTTTGCTGATTGCTTATGGTCTTGTTAATTTGCAGCAAAGCATCCCTAATATATTTATTTAAAAGTTTTCACCATTAAAAAGTGATTATATGAAGTTTTGTGTCTCTGTAACACACAGGAAATTTCTACTAGCTATCTGACACACTTTATTTTTCTCTTCTGGATGGCCTTGGTATTGACTTAGCAGAATTTGGTTTTGTACTTTTCTTCCTGGAGAATCATCTGGAATTGACCACAAGCTCTTGTTTACATTGTCTGCTAACTGTCATGCACCAATCTTTCTCTTTACAAAGGCTTAAAACAACTAATATCCAGTATTCCAATGTAAAGCTATACTTTCTACTAGATAGGGTCTACAAGTACTTGTAGTTATCTTAAGAGCTGACATCAAACTTGTCTAGACCATCTCTAGCTCTGAGTTGGAACATAGCACTCTGGAAGAACTTTGCTAAAATTCTCTCTTCAAGATTATAAAGACACCCCCCCACCACCTAACAATCCTCACAACTCAATTAATTCTCCCTCCCATCTTCTGAAAAGCAAGTTACAATGTGAAATTACATAGTGTAGAAATGTGAAACTATATACTATAGTAATTAAACCATGGAACAGAGACTAAGGCCCAGCAAGCACAGTCATAACCCTAATTCTCGTGCATATCAGAGGAGGGATATCATGCATGATATTTAAATTTGTAGCAATGAAGGAATGTATTTTGTAAGTTAACTGTGAGGATTATATAACTTCATTAGAACAACCATAGTTGCACAAATATTTGAAAGGAATTGCTTCTTTAAAAAATCTGTATAAGTAATAAGGAATGGAGAAGGGTAAGATACCAGGATTGTCTCAAATAAGGTCTTTCTGGATAGTATCTGCATTCTTAAGTCTTCCTAAATATTATCTGTATACTTAAATTTTGAAAAGAAGTTCAATAGAAAGTTTGAAAACATTAATGCCTTGAAGTAGTTGTCTAGTGGTAAGCAGAGACCAATGAGTACATTTGCCTTCTCTATAAAAAATGTTATACACTTATGAACTCTTGAAAAATTGTTCATGTAGACAGTTAAAAATTGCGTAGACAATGAGTACATTAATTTTTCCATTCCTAATTATTTTTAATAATTTTTAAGCATTGTTTTAGGCACTACAGATATAACAGGGAGCAAAGCAGCTATTCCTGCCCTATAGAACTTTTATTCTAGTGGCAGAAGACAGTTAAATTATATGATACTTAAATAATAACCTGCATGTTTCTAAGTAAACACATATATACACATAGAAGGCAATAAGTTATAAAGTTAATAAAACATTAAAAAGTACAACAGATTAAAGAGGCAAAAGAATTTAGGGTGGCTGATAGTGAGGCTACAATTTAAATAAGATAATCAAGTCAATACTCACTGAGAAGGAAAATTTTGAAAAATAATTTCCAAGAATAATTTAATATTATTTCGATAATGAATTAAAATGCAACTGGGCAGAGAGGAATAGGAAATAAACTTCATGACTCTGAAACATTACCTAATTTTTTGAGTGGATCAAGCCTAGAGAAATAAATAAACCTTGATTTTAACAAAGATTTCTAAAGCATTCAAATAAATGTTGATCATGTAACATCAGGGAACAGCTACATATTCTTGCCTATTCTAGGTACCAGCTGTTGACAAAAGTTGTCAGAGTCCTTACAAGCCTGTTTCTACCTATCTGCCCCTCATTCTATGTAGAAAAACTATTTTCTAAACCATACAAAATTCTGCAAAAAGATTAATTAAAATATGAACAGCCTACATTTTTCCGGAGTTAACTTAGGCATGAATTTATATTTAATCACTAAAGCAGGACCTATTGCTCAGGTGAGAACATGCATGCAGGCTTAAAAGAGGACATAAAGCCTCATTATGGCCTCTTCCTTCAGATTGCCTGTATACAGTTTGCTTGTCCCATAAGATTCTTCTTTTAAATGTTTATCAAACCAATCAAGAGCCTTAACAATTCCCCCTATGAGTGAGTTTTACCAGTTGATTGCTTAATGCGGTGTTCCACACACTACAGCTTACAAAAGGCAAAACCTTGCTCCTCTACTCACCCATGAATGGATTTGTTCTGCTTCAGTCATTTCTATGAATTATAAAGGCTGAATTCTGCCTCCTTAGTAGTTTCAGGAGAGCATGACCACTTTGTACAAAAATGAGGCAGAATTTTGACAGCTGCATCAACACATTACCATCTAGGTAACCTTGGAAAAATTCCTACAAGGGTACCTACAAAATACCTACAAGGGTAGTTGTTAATGATTTTTTGCTAAATTGCCTTTCAGACATAGTCAAATAAACTAAAAATAAAAAAGGGAAAATGAGATATAGATACCTATGGTATTCAGTCTTTAGGATAGTTCAGTCTCAATTGTGAACATCTTCTCTGGTGGATTATAGAATGTGGGGGTCTAGCCCTGGTATTGGACTAAGATGACCCTAGTCAATATGACTACACAAAATCAAACCAAGAAAGTCACTGAAAGTTTAGTAGTTAGTGAACTGAAGAGAAATGAATTAGGGGAATTAGAAAATCTTTCCCAAACCAAAGAGGCATGTTGGTGTCACTGTTAAAAAAGAAAACATGAAATGAGAGAATGACCCCAGGTGCATGAATAACTATTGCATTGAGAACAGTTAGCAGCTGCGTTTTCCTTTAACAAAATGCAAAGTAAGAACAAATTGGTCTAGTTGGCAACATTGGAAGAGGTCATTGAAAAGAAGACCAAATCTCACAAAATGATAATTTTTAAGAGACCAGCTGCCTCATTTTGGAGGGGGGTTGCTTTGAAAAAGACCCTGCTGTGGCTGCAAAAATTCATTCCATACCCCTGTCCATCCAGTTTTATCTTGGTGCTTCTGTGAGTTCACAGCTGTACTTTCAGAGCAACTCAGGAGAACATCAAAGTTTTTCCTGGAAAGAGATGGTTTTCTGCTTTCTACCACCACACACACACACAAAAATATCCAAAAGTAGCTGAAGATGTTTGAAAAGTATGCATGCCCAATTAACAGTTTTTTCTCTTTAAAATTTGAAGTTTCCATTACTAGTCACTAGGGAATAAAATTTTGCCAAGAAGTAAATTTGCTAGCAGAACTACTTTAAGAATAATTTTTTTCAGATGTTAATGCATTGTAATTATTACAATACAGCTTTGTGTGGTTTGACTACTTCTAAAAAGCAGCCTACTTTATTTCAATTTTAAAAGTATCAATAGCTTCTCATATTTTAGGAAGTGTCTCTTGTGAGCAATAACGAACTATAGCCATTAATTGTAATTGTCTGCTCTGTGGAGCATTTGACCCATATAGTTTCTTCTTCTTCCTCAAGGTAGCTTCCATGTTAGCAATTTACTATTCATCTAAAACTACCCCAGTGGGTGAGCAGAGAAATAAAAAAAAAGGAGCAAGATAAAAGACCCATCAGTTAACTGGCTCTTTTTAACAAGAGAGAAACAGTTTGATGGAGCCTGAATAAAGTTGCTAATATAAGGTTTGGGAATCATCTGTAACTGACAAAACAAGTTCTATACTCAATTCACAACACATGACCAAGGTTTGGTAGCACAGAACTATAATTAGGTTTCTGATGCAGATGAAAATTTTGCCTATAAAAGATTATTCTTGTCCTGAATTATTTAAACTTTTGATAATCTCAAAATATTTGTATTGTTTTTCTTTTAGGCATTCAAAAATTATCCCCAAGTGATTTTTCTTTTAATTTGCTAATAAGCAAACTAAAAATATAAAACAATGTGCTCTTTCAGGACTGATGCTCATCTTCTGCCTTCTTTGACATCAGCCAAAGACATATTCTGTTTTGCTCCTTCTTAATTTGCAATAACTCAAGACTTTCCCTGAGGAATATTTTTCTTTCTTCAAACTGATGTCATTTACTTTAAAGCATAAAACAATAATGTTTGTATTTTTTATAATTCCACTCCCACTCCAACTCCTATGGCCTATAAACACATAGTAAACATGGTCTCTAAGAATGCAGACATTTGTAGCCTACTGTGGGAACTCCTGAGTTATTTCACCAAATTAAACATAATCAATCGTTCCATTTTTTTCTTAAGTCACTCCCTCCAGTCACTTCACTTGTATTGCTCCTTTCTGATTTCTTTCCTAATTTTCATTTTATTTTATTTCCGAGCCAAAAAATCAGCGAAATATTTTAAGCTCTGTTCCCAGAGTCAGGCAGAAATGTTCAGTGACCCTTGACTTCTCCCTGAAATAGGGACTCCCCATTATTTCCTATTAGAATCCATGTTAATGTAAAAAGAATTCCACAGAAACTCATTCTAGATTAAAAACAAAAAGTGAGTGGGACAAAAAGCAACTCACTCCTCAAAGTCACTGAGAACTTCATGTTCCCCCAAAGGATCGCAAATGTGAGGAATGATCTGTTCTACTGGGAAATACGCTAGAAAGAAAACTTCTCTGGGATTTCAAAACTGTTTTCAAGCCTTTTGACAGAAATTGCTAAAATCTTTGAATTTGCTCTTAGAATGAAACTTAATCTTTACTCTATTCTTCAACCCTACCTAAAAGGTAGGTATGCAATAAATTTTAAAGTTTTAGAAAATGTCTAAATATACAGTTTATGTAATAAACTGGCTGGGATTGCCTAGCTCACTTTAAGATGTCTTGGTGTCAAAGTAGTCATATAAACCTCAACTCCCTTGCAGACCCCACTTCGCACACACACACAGAGCCTTGAACAATAGTTTGATTATATCCGGCCATACTGATAAGAGAGACATAATTCATCAACCAACTTGATTCATCTATTTATCTGATTTCCCTGAAATCCAAATATGCATGTAAATACATATTTATTGAATCATTTAATCAATCACTAAATGAAAATAAGATAAATAAGATGAGACAATGCAGATAATGGAGGCTACAAACCAAAATTAAAAAAAAATATTAAAATGTCACTATTCATGGTCAAAGCCAGAGTCTAGAAACAACATTTCTCGTTGTTTTTTCTATTGTCTTTTATTCTGGAAAATATAATCCACCTTTTAAAAATTTTTTCCAGTTTTTATTTATTGTGTGGGAACTATTTGTTATCCTAGAGTTGTAAAATATACTTTTTTATCCCCCCTTTTCCTTTCTCTTTTTCCTCCCATCCTTCCTCCCTTCTCCTGTTCTCTTTGCTCCACTCTACTAATCTTCCTTTTGCTTGTCTATTAATTTCTATTTGAGTGGTTCTTTATGTTTTCTCTCATATATGGAAGCTCAAGTAAAACAAAGGAAAAGAATAGGGAAGGATAAAATTCAACTTTTAAAGAATATTTAGTCTTTTGTCTTTAAAGTTTGTTTCTTTCATTTAACGTCTGAAATGTACTCCAGTTTCATTCCTCTATGTAGCACCTTGATTTTTTCATTTATTATGAAAAATCTGATAAGTCTCATATATGTAAACCAAAATAAAGTAGAACATACCATCAAAACTTGCTAGAGGCTTAACTAGGAAAAAGAAATCATTAAGTATCTGCTGCATTGGAGATGACTAAGTGGCCTATCTTAGCAGTGATAGTTCTAAAACAATATATAATAGATTTTTTCAGAACAGAATTTTTTCTTGTGAATGCCTTATTAATGCAGAAGTTAAGGATTTTTCAGTGTTTAAGAAAACAATTCCTTTGACCTCTGCAATTTTCTCCTTCACAAAACATAAAGAATGTTAAAATTAACTGTGTTAAAAGTCATGTGCCTCTATATCTTGATCTCATTTATGGACCTATACTTTTAGAAATTGTGGACACTGATTTTAAAACTATACCATTTAATAAGATTTTTATATCTTTATCTAACTATTCCCTACGATTCCTACATAATTTCTCTTGCAATTAGATAAGTCGCTAATCATTAACTTTAATTCCATTGTCTTTTAACACCTGAAGATCCTTCTATTTCTTTTTTTCGCATCTTTTTTCAATGCTTTCTCCTTTTGTAACACTTGAAAGTTTCCTTGGTCCTTGACTTTTTTTCCTCCTTTGTAAGTATAATTGGAAGCATCTATTTCACACTTACTAGAATTCTTTATCTTTGAAACGCTCAATGAATTTTAATTTTTATTCCTTTATTTTTGTCTCCAGAAGAGCCCTCTCACAGGGATTGTTCAATAACACCCCTTTCAGTTCTAGATATCTAACATTTAGAATCAAAGCAGCAGCACCAATTTTGGCTACCATTGGTCTTCATTCCTAAGCTTTTCTGGATTGGTTCAAAGCGAAGATGGGACTTGATATGGCCATAGCAGCCAAAGATGAGAATCTATGCCTACATCTGCTCCTGGAGTCTCTTGAGGGCCTACACAAAAACTTCATTGGAGAAACCAAGAGAAAGTCAGTTAATAAATTTATTAATATCATAAAATTATGTAGATTAATCTTTAATATGTGGTTTATTTCCACATGACAGGAAGTATTAAATTAAACCTTGTAAAGAGTTGAAAATTATAATCATCAGACAATCATTAGGTTTGTTTTTCCTAATTTGAGTAAATAGTATTTTCATTTATACCATATTGCCTACAGGACGAAGTTTTATTTTCATCTTACTGGTTTAGTTCCATGCATTATTAAGTTGACTGTTTACATTTTTTAAAAACAAAACAAAATCTAACTGATATAAATACTTCCATGATGCTAATTCTTTTCATTTATCTTGAGATTGTGATCTTTTAATTTATCAGAATTATATTAATTTGATGCTTAAAATATTAGAGTTAAATCATGACATTATATTTTAGGTGCATCTATTTCATACCTTCCATTATTAAAAGTTTAAATAAATAAATCATATATGTATATGCTTGTGTTATAGTTATTAAAATATGCTAAATATTATTGAATGTCTTTTGTATTTCTGTTTATGAAGAGGCTAAATTTAAGTTGCAACATAGATAAATAAAATTATATTATACTTGTTAGAAACATTTAATAATTCACAATAAATACTGGTAAGTGTGAGAGACATAATATGGGCTATGCTGACAAGTTGAAAATAAAATTGGCCTCCTGGATTTTAATTGTATAAATAACATATTACAGGAAAAATAAGTAAAGTTAGAATAAAATATGGAAAGGGTCAAAGGTAAATATGAAAAATACTTCTTTCAGAGAAGTACATCAACAAAGAGAAAACATACAAAATAAGCACTGGAGAGCCATGTTTTGGCAGTGTCCACTGAATCCCTTTCCAAAAGAGATGACTTCCTTGCCAATGACTCAATCACACCAGGTTCTCTGGCAAATCTAGCACTCTAATATGCAGATGCCAATAAATATCTGGCTCCTAAGACTCATCTACCCTGCTTCAGCAAACTTCTACATAGAATTTGGCTTCCAATGTAAACCTACTTAAAGCAAAAGATTGTGTTGACCATGATCCTGTAAATATGCATATTTACATTATAGCATTATTTGTTTTTGAAACTGGTAAATTGGCATTCTGGCTTTATTTTTTTGTGATATATAATTTGAGCCTGTATTTTGGTACATGATAAGAGCTACAAGTCACTCATTGCTTACCTGAATGAGTAAATAAGAGGTAGATCCACATGTATTAAGCATTTTAATAATAAAATATGGCAAATCTGTCAACACAAAAGCCAGGTCAAGGGTATTTTCCTGGTGTAATATGATAGATGAGACTTCTTGACAATCTGACAACCATTACTTTTTGGGGGCCCAAACTACTTCAGGCAACGCGTCTCCTTTTGCAGGTCCTATCACTGTCTCTGAAAGCAACAGGAATAATTTTATATTTTTCTCTTTATTTAAAGAGAGAACACTACCTACTTTAAATCCAGCTAAAGATGGTGGATTAAAAACGCACACGTTGAGTATGTTCTCTTCCAATACCCAGCATGCAAGGTACTTTTTAGAGGCATAAATCTACAAGGTCAAATAGCAAAAGAGTATAATATAAATATAAAGGAAAGAATAGAACAAAATTTTAGAATTTGAACTCAGAAGATGAAATAGGAACTCATTAAGCTAAAAAAAAGTTTGTGTGTTTTTTTTAGAAAAGAATCTTATATCAGGACTCTGTGGCACATGCTTGTAATCCTAGCAGCTTCAGAGGCTGATGCATGAAGATTAAAAGTTCAAAGCCAACCTCAGCAGCTTACTGAGGTCTTAAGCAACTTAGTGAGACCCTGTCTGAAAATTAAAAATAAACAAATAAATAATAAAAAGTGGCTGGAGATGTGGCTCAGGTAGGCAAGCACCTCTGGGTTCAATCCTTGGGGAAAAAAAAATTGTATCTAATGTTTGTAACATAAGGAAATTGAGTTAAATTTATCCTGAACAACTTCGGAGAGGCCTAGAAGTAGTAGCATTAGGGCTTCTAAGAGCAGAAATGAAAATTAAAACCTACCATAAAAGTATAAGTGTTGGCCTTGTGCTTTGAACCCACTAAGGGAATGATGGTAGCGACCCACTGTGGCAGATGGTTGAATATCAGTTCTCTGGGGAAGTAAATCTGTGAACTAGGAGACACCTAGCATGACTAAGGATCACGACCGAGACACTTTACTGCAAACAGAAGCAGAGCGCAGTCTTGTGAGCAGTGCTGAGTTTTTAGCATGTTCAGTCCTTGCAGTTCTGCAGTCAGACTTACACCTTATAACAAGATCAGAGGGATGAATCCTTCATGGAAAACCCAACCAGGCCAAGATATAATGCAGAAGCATAGTGACATCAGATGTTCCCCAATACATGTTTCCTCCACCCCAGCTGAGCTTGCAATTGATTCATTCAATAATCATCAAGCCCCACCTCATAGAGATTCTTGTGAGCTTTAAGTGAAATACATTTTGAAATAAATTTTCATAAAATAAAAATGCCCCCTTCTAAATAGACAACTCAATGTCCTTAGACAAATGTACACTATGATACCTACCACCAATATCACAATATAGAATACTTCTATCACCTCAAAAATTATCGCTATCCCTTTGCAGACAATCACCTTCTGATACTTCAGGATTTTGACAACTAATCTTTCTTTTGATCCCAAGATTTTTCTTTTTGTATCATGTCAAATAAATTAAGTAATAATTTATGTACTCTGCCTTATTTCTATGAGCACAAGGGTTTTGATAGTCATGTGTTGTTATATGTATTAGTGGGTTGTTCTTTTAAAGTGTTGAACAATATTCCATTGTGTGGATATGCCTTAGCTTTGTTTTCCATTTACAAACCCACTCAAATTCGGATTGTCTATAATTTTGTGATTATTAAAAAAATTCATAATCTCCTAGAAAAATTCATGTAAATATTAGGGTTTATTTGTATATCTCTTCATTTTGGGTAAGTATCTAGTTATAGAACTACTGTGTTATTTTTAGGTCTTTATTTAATTCTATAAGAATTATTTTCCAGGGGCTGGAGCTGTGGCTTGGCAGTTACGGCGCTTGCCCAGCAATGCACAAGTAGACAGGTTCAAATCCTAACACACACATACACAACTAAGTGTCAGAGCCACGAAAGCCATGTGGAAAACTCATTAAAAATTGATTCTCTCTCTCTTAAAAAAAAAAAGAATTATTTTCCAATAATATATAATACCATCTTCTTTATTTTAACAATGAATGGGAGGTGCCAACAATTGATATTGACAGCTTTTAATATTGGTTATGTCACTGGTGCAAAGCATCATCTAATTGTGTTTCAAGTTACATTAATTTGGTAATTTCTGATGTGTATATTTTTATGGGATAGAAGCTAGGAATATCTAATTCAGTGGAGGAACTGCTGGTTTTGTTTAGGTTTTTACTAGTAAGAAACTATAGTCTTTCAAGGAGCAAATAATCTAGTATATCAATTTTTTGGTATGTGGTTGTTACATCTAGGGTACTATGAAATATTTATCTTACTTAAGAGATAAAAATTTTAAAATTTTGTTTTGTTTCTTCTAAAAGTTTGAGAATTTTAGCTATTAAACTAAATATATGATCTATTTCAAGTTCATTTTTTTAATAAGAAATTTAGTTGTTGTATAATCAAAAATGCATCCTGGGAGCTGGAGTGGTGGCTTAGCAGTTATGGCACTTGCCTGGCATGCACGAGGACCCCAGTTCAAACCCCAGCACCACATACACAACAAAGTATCAGAACAACGAAGGCTATGTGAAAAAAATAAATAAAATTGATTCTCTCTTTCTCTCTCTCTCTCTCTCTCTCTCACTGTCCCTCTCTCTTTAAAAAAAATGCATCCAATGAAATAATATGATATATATATATATATATATATATATATTCTTAAATTAGATTTAACCCATAGATCCCACCCTATTCTTCCACCCTTGCTCTTCCTCCCTTGCCCCCACCTCCCCTCCTTCCTGATACATTTCTGTGAAAGCCCTAGGTAATGTGTTACTAAACCTTTGCTGGGTCTAATACATGAGAGTTGACCACCTTTCACACAGGCCTCAGTCTAGCTCCTACCTCCACAGATGAGTGAAGACATTTGACCTTCGACACTCAGGATTAGGCTAATTTCACTCAACTTGATTTCTTCCATCACCATCCATTTACCTTCCAAAGTTGCAATATCATTTTTTCGAATTGCTGAGTTGAACTTCATGGTTTATAGATATACCACAGTTTTTGGATCTATTCATCCAGTGAGGAGCAACTGGGTTCATTCCATAATTTAGCTATTGTAAATTAAGCTGCTATGAACATAGATTTTGCTGTGTCACTATAATGTGCTGATTCCAACTCCCCTGGAAAAGTACCCAGGAGAAGGATAGCAGGATCATATGGTAGGTCCATCCCTAATTTCTTGAGGATTCTCCACACTGATTTCTAGAGGGGCTATACTAGTCTGAAGTTCCACCAACAGTGTGCTAGTGTTCCTATATCTCTGCAACCGCTCCAGCATCTATTATTGTTTATGTTCTTCATTTTTGCCAATCTGACTGGTGGGAGGTGAAATCTTAATGTAGTTTTCATTTGTATTCATCTGATTACTAGTGATTTAGAGCTTTGTCTCATGTTTTTGTTCAATGTCCTCTGTTGAGAAGTTTCTATTTAGCTCTTTGGCCCATTTATTGATTGGGTTGTTAGTGTTTTTGAGGTTGAGATTTTTGAAGATTTTTTAGATTCTGTATATGAGTCCCCTGTCAAAAGAATCACAGGCCACGATTCTCTCCCATTCTGTAGGAAGTCTCTTGACAATTTTTATCATTTCCTTGGTGGTGCAAAAGCTTTTTAGCTTTATGACATCCCACTCACTGATTTTTGACTTTACTTCTTTCACTTTAGGAGACATGCTGAGAAAGTCTTTGCTACTCCCAAATGCTGGAGTGTTGGTCCTAATTTATCTTCTAGCAGTTGCAAGATAGCTAGTTTAATTCCTAGTTCCTTGATCCTTTCTGATTTGATTTTCATTCAAGGTGAAAGTAAAGGGTCTAATTTCAACTTTCTGCAAGTGACTGTCCAGTTTATCTAGCACCATTTGTTGAATAGGCTGTCTCTCCTCCATGTTCTATTTTATCCCCTTTTGTCAAAGATCAGATGCTTAAAGATTTGAGGGTTTGTTTCTGGCTTTTTTATTCTAATCCATTGGTCTGCATTCCTATCTTGATACCAGTACCATGTTGTTTTTGTTATTACACCTCTGTAGTATAGTTTTTGATCTGGTATAGCAGATATGTTTTGTCTTTCATGCTTAGTAATGTTTTGGCTATTCTGAGTTTCTTATTGTTCCAAATGAATGTGAGAATTGCTTTTTAAAGTATGACATTGGTATCTTGATGGGGATTGCATTGAATCTATATAGAGCTTTTGGCAAAATAGACCTTTTTGTTATATTAATTCTGCCTGATCAAGAGCATGGAACATCTTTCCATCTTCTCAGGTCATCTTGGATTTCATTCTTCAATGTCCAATAATTTTCATTGTAGAGGTCTTTGACTTCCCTTGTTAGGTTAATTCCCAAGTATTTTATTCTTTTCAAGGATATTGTTAATGGGACTGATTTTCTGAGCTCTTATTCTGCCCTATTATTATTAGTGTATAGGAATGCTATTGATTTAGGGGTATTGATCTTGTAGCCTGACACTTTGCTAAATTGGTTTATAAGTTCAATCAATTTTCTGGTGGAGTTTTTTGGATCTTCCAGATACAAGATCATATCATTAATTTCTTTGATGACGTTGTGGTAACAGTTGAGATTCTTTCCTTACTTTTTCTCCTCAGCATTTTTTAATAAATTCAATGTTTAACAAGTATAGAGATATTTGCATTATATTTTCTGAATAATCTCTGATTGTTTGTGTCTTCCAAGGGATCTGATGATTTCACCAAAGTGGTTGTATTGATGTGTACTAAGTGTTCATAATATTTCTTCCTATGTGAAATCCACAATGGCATTCCTTAATTTTGGTGAATTCCTTACCCTCTATTTTTTCTTGGTTCATATAACCTGGGAGAGTTCTTTCATTATGTAATTTATTCTTTGATCTTAGATTCTTTAAAGGTGTGTTGTGTATTTTTCTAAGCATTGTATATTTTTCTAGGTATCTTCTGCATAATTACTGGAATTTTCCCCCTAAATTAATAGGATAGTGTCCTTTTGCTTAGAAAAAATACTTTTAATGATTCTGATACCCCGAATGAATTAAGATTATTCTGTGATCCAGAATATGGCTCATCTTGCGAGGGTATGGGTGCACCTGCAAAAGATGTTCATTCTTCTATTGAGTTAAGCATTGTAAATGTCAATCAGAAAAACTTGATTTTTCTGTTAACTATCTTCAATGGATTATTGGTCTGCTTGTTTACATTGCCCATCTGCTCTTGAATATTCTATTTTGTTGGGTTGAGATTTTTCTATATATATTTCAATTTTGACAATTTCCACTATCTTTCTTCCAGTTCATAGATTCTTTCCTCAGCTCTTTCAAGTCTCATACTAATTTCGTCAAAGGGATTATGTCATTTCTGACATAGAGTTTATTTTCTGTTTCTAGTACTTCTTTGAAATATTTACTAAATTTTCCATCTTGGAGACTGAATTTCCCATTTGTCCATGCTGGGTTTTCTTTAACCTTATATTCTTTCATCTTTATCATGTAACATATCTATGATAGTTATATTAAATTCTCCAGCGAATATTCCAACTTTTTGGTTTGTCTCTGGGTTTAATTTGTGTTGATCTATTTGTTTTGTATGTTTTTTTTTCATTTTTGTTGAAAGATATTCTGATTAAAAATGGTAGATACATACACACTAAATTTAAAGTAACACATAATCTGGGGGAACTATGGCTATAGTGGGGACACAGTGGGGAGAGGAGACATGGAGGGTGATGAAGGAGGGAAAGGGAGGTTTTTAATTCTGTATAGTACACTTGACTCCCCTCAGAAACCAAATAATACTTAAGCTGGCATTTAAATTTTGGAAATTCAAAAATTAATATACAAGTTTGTGGACGTTGATATATGTAACAGCAAGAATTATATTGGAGAAAAGAGAGCAGTGAGTGGTTGAAGGGGGAGATACTGGATATGGATCAGGCTCAAGATATATTATCATTACACATGCATATATGAATGTGTAGCAATGAATCCCTTCAATATGTAACAACATGCTGAAATAATAAAAAATAAATTTAGAAAACCCAAAAACAAACAGTAAAAAAAGAGTTGATTCTGAGAAAAATAATAATTATTTCCAGTAACACAGACTACTATTCTTTTTCTTGCCATTAGTGAGAGAGGATCATTGTTGTGTTGAGTTTGTGTTTTGTGGTTACTATGTTAGTACTTTCAAATATCTTATTGTAAACTGCTATTTCTTTGTGCAGAATATGAAGCCTGAGGAACTAAGAGATATTGTTTCATACTCCTGCTCTAACCCCAACAGCACCATCCCTTCATACCTTTACCACAGAGGAAGTCTCTCTCCTCTTAACTGTTCCTTAGCAATCGATTGCTTCTATTAATTACAGAGATGGTGGAACAACTTGAACATCTCAATTCCCCTGTGTTCTTAGGAAGATTCTCCTCATCTACGTTTCAGAGGTAGGGTTTTCTCAACATTCATATCCTTTCCCAGTGGTAGCAGAGTTGTGCTTCACATTGGTACAGAACCCTGAGTCTGTGCAAAGTTTTCTCTTACAACCCTCCCCTCCTATGCAGTAGCAGAATCCCTCTGCACACTGCATATTGATCATGAGCTGGTTGGGGAAGCGTATGTGGAAACAAACTCCCTGCCCTTCCTCTCAGAGATCATTCAGGTCACATTTGCATAGACATATGTGAAAGCATAAACTTCCTGATTTCTGCTTACGATAAATTTAGTAAGACAATGATCACTGGATGATATTTTAAAATAATATGAGGTAAATTCCCACTGCCTGGGTTTTCACATCATTTAAATTACCCTCAATTTTTAAAATGATATGCTCATTAAAGTACTTGTTTCCTCAAAAAGCTTATGGAGTGTAATTTTTATAAACAATTAGTGCAATGAAGAGGAACAAAATCAGCCAACAATGCAATGTTTTCAAACACCAGCCTAATGAAAAATCTCAAATAATTTCATTGACAAAAATTCTGGAGAAATTAGAGCTTGCCTCATAAACTGAAGCTAAATTTATAGTGCCAATGAATAAATGAAATTCCCAGTTGATAAGCAATTATCATAAGGGGAAAAGCCACTGTAATAGGTGCCAGTTGGCAAGTGGTACGCTAGTTGGCAGACTCTGTAAGTGCCACAGACTGAATCAACATCCTCAGTGAACCGTCATCTCACCGAGAGGTGTTCTGTGTGTGACATGGTTGACATGTTTTTTATAAGAGTACCGGAAGGCTCTTGTGCTCTGCCTATTCTGTAGCTATTCTGCAAAACCACAATGGCAGAAGAAAGGGGATTTATCTTCATTAAAGTCTATTTTCTGTCTACATACACTTGCATATCACTTTTCCAAATTTGGTTGACATAAATGATGTTTTTTAAAATGTAAATATGTTACTATCAAAATAGGTTTGATTCTTTCTAAAAATATATACTTCACTTACCCAGAAATCCTAAGCTAAACTCATGTCAAAGATCAGAAGCAAATGTTTATTTCACTGATGTTAAAGAAATTTGAGTTAAAGAAATTTGAGAGAATAGTCACTCTGTAACACAGAAAAGAATGAAAAGCTTCTAGCAGGAGGAAGAGTTGAAAAGGTACAGCTGAGCTGTACCTTTGCAATACTACAGGGTAGTTTCTAGAAGAACAGGAGATGACAAAGAAGGAAGGGCAGAAGGGCTTATGGCATGGAAGGCAAACAGCACTCTGGACTTGAGTGCAAGAGACACTTTTACTGTGGTGAGTTGACATGTTTGATACAGACTTGGAGGGAAAAAGCTTTTACTCTGCCAACATAAACTTGTCATGCTCAGATTGTTCTTTTGCAAGAGGCATTGAACACTATCATTGTTGCATCTGAGCCTGTACTTTGCCTGTGGCTAATTGTCAAGTCTGCTCTTTGTACCTGGACATCAATGGATTCATTAACAGTCCGAAAATTATTCAGAGCAGGAGCTTGAAACTTAGTGTCCTTTCTTTTAACTGCTTCCTGCATAAGTGCATGCAAAACAATCTTAATATTAAGTACAATTTTTAAGACTAACATTTTTCTTTTATATAATTTAAAATTTTATGTGTATGTAGATAATTTAAAACTATGTGTATCAGAAAAATAGATTCAAAAGGTTAAAATGTGTTTAAAATATAATGAAAATGAAAATAATTTTCCTTAAAATTAAGAGATAATGTTTGCTTTTCCTAATCTTTTCTTCTTATTTATTTTGTGTTTGTGTGTGTGTGTGTGTGTGTGTGTGACTGAGGATTAACAGATTGAACCAATGAGATCTCTATCACTGAGCTACATCACCAGCCCTTTTCTTCATGTTTGTTTGTTTATTTGCTTGTTTTGAGACAGGTCTCACTAAGGATGTGTCTCATTAAGTTGCTTGCTGAGCTGGCTTTGGCATGCTTCTTATTTTTTCTATGCATATGCAAGCATATCTATTCTATACCATCATCTATTTTATACAACAAAAAGGTATAGTTCTTACCATGTTGTTTTATATTTTTTTCATTCAACAACTTATAAAAAACATCTTTCATAACAATATAGCCCCTTAATATTATTTTATGGATTGTACTGTTTTCCATTTTTAGAAAATAACATTTTGTTAAATAACTCTTTGAATACATATACATCACTATTCTTTAGCTAAATTTTTACATACATCATTTCATCATTTTCTTAAGCTAAATTAATGAATTCCAAAATGAATACAAAATATAACTTGAAACTTGGGTCTACATTCAAAATTAAAAGGTTACTAAGTTGCTCTAAAATGTTCTATCCATACTGAAATAATTCTTTTTGCCTTTGAAGTTTGTACTTGTAATTATCTGTATTAAAGTTACTATATATGTTTCTCTCTCAAATGTGCGTGTCTGAAGAGCACAGACCGTGCTCCTGTGTCTGCATTTCTACTTAAGGCAGTGCCTGCCATAAACTACCACTATGTTAAATGATGTCAATTATTCATGTCTATATCACTGAAAATATCTAGTAAAACTACTTTGACAATAATAAAAGACATTTAATGAATTATGTTAGGACAAGAATAAAGCAGACTTCACACTCCCATCTAAATAATGATGAGTCATTTAAAGGATTTGAAAACTGAAGAAAAGGCAGTTTTAGTGGAGATGTTCAAAATCAAGCCAAGTAAAGTGGTATAACGTTAGCTATTTAACAACTTGAGTAAGTTGTTCTAAACATGAAGATAGAGCAAGTACACAAAATTGACATTTCAACCCTATGTCTTTTAAAGTATGCTATCAGTTTTCTTTCTTAATAGCATACACAGGTGCGTAGAGTTTATCTTTAAGGCAATTTTGTGAAATGTTTTGAATGTCTATCATGTGTGGGATGTCAGGTTTCTGGAGGCGTTACAAGAATGAGTTATGCTGTGGCTATCAAAGTCATTATGGTCTAGTACAAAAAAAAAGAAAAAGTAAAAACACCAAGATATGAAATAAAATATAATAAAGAGGTTAAAAAACCTCCATGGATTACTGAAAAAGGATACTTTTACTTTGGAAGAGAAGAATAATTTCACAAGAGTATTATTTTTGATCACTCAAATCTGCATAAGATTCTAAGAACAAATAACAGAAGGATTGGGTTAAGAGATAAAATCCAGTCTTCTAAGTTAAATGTACATTTCAAAGAAGCCGCAAATATTTTTTTCCTATACATATGAAATACAGGGACTTATACATTTTATCTTAAACTGAGATTTTACTGTGTCTTGTATTTTCATTCAGTAAATGTAGCAACCCTAGAATGAGAATATTCTAGATGAAGCAAACTGTTGGAGACTGGACTCCAACATGAGGCCCAGCTGGCTTGTAAAAGATTTGGTGGTAAACAACTCTGTCGCAGCCGGCTTGTATCTTCCTTAAGTGACGTAATGCCTGACCGCATGACTAAACCATTAGGCCACTCATTTGTTACAATTGTATAAACGTGTTTGCACTGTGCCCCTATTGGTTATTGTAATGGATAAATAGCGTAGAGACTAGTCAGGAAAAAAGCATAGAAGCAGCATGGCAGAAGCAGAAGAAACAGCAAAGAAGCAGCAGCAGAGATGGCAGCGAGATCAGTGGTAGAAGATGCAGGTAGTAGCCCCGGCCCCAGAAATAGGGACTCTAGTACAGCAGTAGAAACGGGGACTCTAAATGTGAATAGCCTTGACTCTAAAAAGAATGTTTTAAGGGCCTTGCCTCTAAGAGAGGGTAGGTGGAAAGCACTTGGAGGCCTTTAGCCGTGGTAAAGGGAGAAATAAAGTGCTTGGAGGACTCAGGGCCTTTGGGTCTACTTCATTCCCAGTCAGCCGCGAATGAGAGCTGTCCGGTTCCTGCCGGCTGGGACCGAACAGCAAACCATATAGTAAAATACAGGATGCTGGTAGAAAGGATGGATTGACTAGCACAGGTGTGACGCTCATAAATGAATCACACCAGAAGATCTAAGTTTGAGTCCTGATTTCAATACAGCTTAGATGCATGATCTTGGCCAATTTGATTACCGTCTCAGTTTTGTTTACAATTAATGAGAATGGTAGTCCTCTCTTGATCTCACACAGTTGTAAGAACCTTGAGAAGAGCTGCATGGCCATACTGGGGAGTTAAGGAAGCTATGTAAATATTATATGAATGTTAACTACTCCCAGGATCATAGCATGAGGGCAGGTGTAACACAGACACATTGTGGAACAGAATTTGGCTTCTAAATTTAAAACAAGTAACATCAAAGTTTAAATCTGATATAGGCAGAAGTGATATTTGGAATAATTGGCCATTATTACAATACTCATCAATCAGAAGACATAGAAGAATCACAACTCTTTTTCTTTTTCACACCAGACCAGACTGTCTTATGATACACCTGGACTTCTATATATTGTGCAAGTACCAGAGGTTAGTATTTTAATTTGGAATACATGATATAAAATAAATATTACTCTATGTTGCATTGATATATATTATATTATTATTTTAAATGTAAAATTATGTGTGTACTTGTGGGCATGCTTGTAGTATAAAATCTGTGTTTACATGTAAAGGAAAATGTCTTGGAAACCAAGTGCGGTAGTGCATACCTGTAATCCCAATGAAACTGGAGGCTGAGGCAGGAGATGCACAATGTCAGTCTCAGTAACTGGGTGAGGCCTTAAGAAACTTAGCAAGACCCTGTCTTAATATATAAAATAAAAAGTTCTGGGGATGTAGCTTAAGTGGTTAACCTCCCCTGGGTTCATTTCCAAGTACCAAAAAAAAAAATGTCTCTAAGGTTAGAAGATGAAGAAATGAGGCCCTGGCATAAAGTCATGAGGGTGAAAAGAAAGGAGCAGCTTCAGAAGGCAAGGAGAGCAGGATCTAAAATCTGGAATCTTTCTGGATGGATATAGGACCAGGTGCAGATGGAGAAAGAGGACACTATCAAAGAAGACTAAAGACTTGGGTTTGAGGAGAACTGAGGTTTAAAGAGAATGAGTTTTTGATAAAACTCAAAAGCAAAGGCAGTAAAATCAAAAAATAGACACATGGGATTACATCAAAGTATAAAGCTTCTGAACAAAGAAAAGGAAAATATTCAGCAGAGTGAAGAGACAACACACAGAATGGGAGGAAGTATTTGCAAACTATACATTTGACAAGGGGTTAATGTCCAGAATATATAAGGAGTTCAGACAGATATTAAACATGTACTTCTCACACACACACACATCTGATTCAGAAAATGGGAAAAGTGACATGAATATGGTTCTTAAAAGAAGACAAACAAATGGCCACTTGATATAATAATCAGGGAAACAGAAATACAAATCAAAAACACAATATCCCCCTCAATCTTTTGATATTATAGGGGCTAGAGTGTTGGCTCGGCAGTTGCAACGCTTGTCTGGCATGCGCAAGTACATTGGTTCAAACCCCAGCACCCATGTACACAGTTAAGTGTCAGAACAAAGAAAGCCATATGAAAAACTCAATAAAAATGGATTCTCCCTGTCTGTCTCTTTCTCTTACTATCCTTCTCTCTTTAAAAAAATGGATATTATAAGGAAAAAATGATAACAAGTGCTGGCAAGGATGTGGAGAAAAAGAAACTCTTGCACACTGTTGGTGGGAATACAAATTAGTACCACCTTTGTGGAAAATTGAAGGAGGTTCCTAAAAAAATTAAAAAATAGAATTACCATATGATGCAGCTATTCCCCTCCTAGGTATACATCAAAAAGAATTCAAATTAGCGTATTGAAGAAATAATGTATTGAAGAAACAATCAATGTATTGAAGAGACATTTGTAATTCCATGTGCATTGAAGCATTATTCACAATAGTCAAGAAATGGAAACAACCAAAGTGTTCATCAAATAATGAATAGATAAAGAAAATTTTGCACATATACACAATGGAATATTATTCAACAATTAAAAGGATGAAGTCTGATCGTTGTGAAAACGTGGATGGAACTAGAGACATTTTGTGAAATGACATAGACAAATACTATATAATTTTACTTATATGGAATCTAAAAATATTTGTTATATAAAAATACAGAATATATTAGTTACAACTAATATATTAGTTGTACTCTAAGAAGTACTACTCTATTAGAAGAAAAGAGGATACAGGACAACCAGAAAAGACTAGTCAAGGATACAAAATTTCATTTAGATAGGAGAAACAAGTTTCAATATTCTACTATCAAGTAGGAAGATCATAGTTAATAATATTATATTACATATTTCAAAATGACAATTAGGATTTTGAATGCTTTCACCATGTTTGATGTTTGATGGTGGTGAATGTGCTTAATACCCTGGTCAGATTATTACACAAAGTATACAAGTATCAAAACATCACATTGTCCCCCATAGTATATTTGATAGTATGTCAATAAAGCATAAAACTAGAGAGAGAAAAGAAAGGTAATGAATTTTGAAAAACTTCTAGTTTGATATTAATGCTATATGTGACTCTAAAAAGAACAGTCAATAACAGAACTTTGGATTGGGGTGTTGTTTTCATAGAAATTATTGACAGGATTTGATGAATTTGTAATAGGTGAAAAATATTACTGAGTACAAAGGACTAGTGAATATAAGAGTCAAAAAATTTTTTAAATCTAGTGATGGTTTCTTTCTGCCAACAAAATAATTGTCTTGCTGAAAGACTTTCTTCTTATTTTGAGGCAGAACATTTTGAAGCTTAGTAGTGTACGTGACCCACCAGGCTGAAGGCTGAGAATCAGACAAGATGGCAGGTAATACTTAGAGAACAGCTTAGACCTGGATCTCATAGTATTCTTTATTTTACTTCAATGGTGTATTTTATATGTATGTTTATTGGCTAGATCATAATGATTCCTTCAGTGATGAAAATATTATTCATATACATATGTAGATTTAAATTTATGGATTTAATGGACTTAAATGAAGAAAACACCACCTTGTGGCAACTTCTTTAAAATACCATCAGACTTTAAAAAACTAACCCTTCAAACAGCACAACTAAACATTTCACCACAAATATCAGTACTGTATATTGCATTAAACCATACAAGAATAATGATGTCCTGAACTAATGAACTATTTGGCATTGTTTACAGAAGAAAATACTGTCCTTTAAGAAGTAGTAATTGAGTATATTGAAAGAGTTTTAAGTTGAATTCCAAGTTCATGTCTTAGGGTGACTGATAGGGTTAATAATTAAATTAGGAAATATAAAAAATAATGAGTAAGTTTCAGGAACATAGTCTGTTGAAATCACTTCTTGGGAAGACAAATAAAAGTGTCCATGAAACAGTTTGATCCTGAGTATGTACAGTCAGTAGAGGAAGGGGATGGATTTGGAATGGAATTCCAGATTTCAGAGTCAAGGAACTCAGTCACTAGGAAAGTCAGTAGATTCAGAATGAGAATATGCAAAATAGTGGTAGAAGAGTCATAATATAATAATGGGGACTGAGATGGAATATTCAACTCAAACTACCATCTCAGTCCCCATTATTTTGGTTCTTGATTTCAGAAATTTCAATTCATGGTTGGTTGTTTCCACTACCTTTGGTATCAAGTGATAGCATCATGGGAGAAGGGGTGGTGAAAGAAAGATGGTCACCTCATGGCACTCAGGAAATGAAGAGAGGAAGCATCCCCAAGGGCATGCCCAATAATCTCCTCCCTTCAACTAGGTTCTACCTCCTACAGTTTCTACCACCTTCTACTAGTCCATTCAACTACAAATCCCTCAATAGGTTAATGCATTGACGAGATTATAGTCCACGTGTTCCAATCGATTTCTAAGAACTCTACCTCTGAAAATTGCTGTGTTAAAGATCAAGCCTTCAACACATGAGCCTTTTGGGGAATATTCTAGATGCAAGCCATTACAGCTTATTTGTCTCTGAACATGTTGTTTTACAGTTGCCATTTTTATACTTTAGTGGCAGTGATTTTCTAAGACTTCTAACAGAGATTATTATCTAATGTTTATGTGTATTATATTTTGTATTTTAAAAGGACACATTAGCATTAAATTTCTGTAACATCAGTCCTTTTATTGTGAATACATAAAAATAAAGAAAAAATTGGAATTTTATAATTTAGCATAAAAATACCTACTTGCTGTGTCTTACTTCACACTATAACAAATACACCCAGCAAGTAAGCTGATGTGCCATGCTGATTCAAAACATCTTGCTGCTCAACAAAGATATTATCTGGAGAAGCAGCTCTTTTTTTGTAAACAAAAAAGGTAGCTTTACTAGCCTATCAAAGGAGATAATGTGTGTGAAAGCACCTATGATAATATCTCCTGAATAGAGGAGATTAAATTATATCTATATCTGATGTTTTACTGCAATTTCCAAAATTCCACCAGAATATATAAATACCCCACAGACAAGCAAAATGCAATTTTTTTTCTACAATGTATCCAGCTCAGTAATGACAATTGGTGCCAGGACTGTTCCATCATTATTCCATATAATGTAATAGAGTTTTTCTTATGAAGAGTAAATTTACAACTAGAAATTATGATTAGGTGTTTTCCACTTTTAATAAGTATGCCTTTTTTTAATCAGTGTGTGTATATAAAAACTTTATTTATCTTGAAATGTTATTTTGAAAAACTAAGTTATTTAACCAAAACTCCAGTCTCCAACATATTTCTTGCATAGAGAACACAGTTTTATAAACAAACTTTTTTCCCATGGGGTATATTTTAAGGCCATTCTCTACTAATTTTGGTATTTTTGATGAAAGTTCCCAAATTCCAACCAATACTAAGTAGGATTAGTTATTTATTTACCTTAAATATCCAGATAACTAATTTATCAAGTAAATCAAAAGCCCCAGCCCATTGCACACACGTGAGTAGTACTTCCATGACCAGCTACTGCATAGCTTCCCTTGGACTTCATACATTAGAAAGCTGAATTTATTTTAAGGTTGTATGGATATTCCTGACTTTCAAAGAATCTAATAATGATGATGATTGTGTAAAGTCTACCTGGCACTGAGTTGGCAACTTAGTATACTTTGCCTATAATCCTTACAATATTCCGAGAGATAGAATTTATCAAATTCTTATTAAAGAAAAAGAACTGAGACTCAGAGATTGGTAAGTTGCTTATAGAAAACCAAATAACTAGTATGTAAGAAAAATTAGCACTGGCATTTGAATCACTGGACTAAATAAGATAAGTCTAATATAAGACACAAAGATGGCAGTGTCTAGCAAACTACATAATTAGTAAATGACAGTGAACAGACAGGAGACTAAGATTTTTCTCTTAAACCCAATTTCAGGGTTCAAATAATAGGGAAATGGTGATTTTTTTCCATTTTTTGCTTCTTAGTAGTTGTGGTTAGTGAACCAAGAGACTAATGTAGCCAAAAATTTCAAAAATATATGAAAATTGTGAATGATTTCATAAACCTTCCTTTGATGATATGTGAATCATTGCTTTATAAGTCCCTCTCATACAGAAAAGTAAAGTGTGGATCATTATGTATTCTGAGCTGTAGAATCTAAGTTTTTATCTTTCTAGTCATGCATGATGAGTTTTGGGGAAACTGCCTGTTTTATGCAAGCTTTCTTATTAGCATGACTGTCACTGTGCTTTTGAGTAAATTCAAGTAAAATAGTGGGAAATTCAAAGACTACAAAATGATTTTTTTTTAACCAGCTGCTTTGGCTTAGTAAGAAGATTACAATTAAGAAGTATTGCACTCTAGCTGGCCCCACAAGAATACAAGATGATAAAGAAACTCAAGGACTACAATGAATCCAACATCTGCATAATTTTAGCAACTACACAAACAGTAGGACTGCAGTTTTTTATTTGTGAATACAGAAAAGACACAGGATTTTGCCTAAATGAGATGAGATGGTGGGTTTATCAAAAATGGGAGTCCTACATCAAGGATTTATTACATTGTGCTAGCACAATGGCACTGTAAAAAGTTTAGCATCTATTTCTATTGAGTTCCCCACCACCTTTTAATAAAACATGAATGCTACGTGCCCTTTTCATTAATTTTTACAAAAATGCAAGATAATGAAAAAGGATAAAGTGAAGTGTAAAACTACCCAAAGTTTAATTAAAATGCTTCAAAAGGAGAACTTTATTAATATTTTACATTCCTCTTCAAGTAAAGATTCTTAGAACACTGAAAAGAAATTCAACCAAGAATGAACTCATTATTTCAAATCATGATTGTTATATATTAGGAAATATTGAATTTTTTCATCATATAGCAGATGATAGCTTGGATTAAATCATTCAGACTAAAATTATATGTGTAAATCTATTTGCAAAATAGATGGTTTTCCTCCAAGCACTGGGAATAAAGTAAGCCAATATAACCCATAAAAAGGAATACAGAAGTAGGTAAAAGAAAGAGCACATCTCTATTGTAGCAGATTGATCATATAAATGGCCCCAATTCTTTGTTCTTCACTGTATTTATGCTTTTCCTTGTGTGATTTTCAGAGTACCTCACAAGGATCTCCTACTCTCACACCACTAACACCACCACTCATAAGTCTGGATTGGTGTTGATGCAGATGATGTGGATGTCGGGTTCATGTCCTCTCGGAGTCGAAGAATGAAACCGAGGGACACCGAGGCAATCGTAGTAGGTAAGTTTTATTATAGAAAGCAAAGCACAGGAAAAGAGCAGACTTCCCCCAGAGTGGGGGAAGGGGACAGAGCCAATGAGGCAGTGAGCTTTGTCCCTTTTATATGACAACCTCTGCTGGATTGGTCACTGCTTCCCTGCCCCTGTACCTAGCACACAGGTGCTGGGAATTCTGGTCCAGTCTTTGATCCATGTCTTAGGCTCTTTGATCCATGCGTTAGGTGCCAAGAAAGATTGTGGTTCCTTGCTTAGCAGCAGGGAGTGTTTGCATCTGGGCCTATCTTGTCAGACCCTCATTAGCTTTGGGGGATGTCTTTGCTTCTCAGGAAAGATGATCTCCTTATCAACCCACATGCTCTGCCTACACTGAACTGCCTAACTTTTTCTGCCTCGTTGTCATTGAGACTTCCTTTGTTAGATACGCAGCAGGCAAATGAGGTGCAAAAAGAGGCTTGGAAATGTATTTGTGCATTCCTCCTTACCCTTTGCTTCTCTCCCAGAGAATATGCCTGGGGATCGTTTTTTTGGGGAATGAAAGACATGTAGAACAGTGACCCCTGAGGGCATCCTTTAAAAACCTTAGTTGTGTGAATAAAACCAGCCAAGATTGGCAGAGCTGCCTGGCTGACCCCTCTCCTGAACACAGAAGCACAAATGAGCACAGCCAAGATCAGTGGAGCCCATCCCATGTCAACTGAGTTCTCTAAACTCATGAGCCAAATAAATGTGTGTTGCTTTATGCCACTGATGTATTTCCTGTATCAACATTATCGTGGTGATGATATGCCAGCCTACATCGAGAAGCAAGGATTCCATGCGGAATCCTAAGCCACAGTGGGGAACAGACAGCACTTGTTGCAGATAACAATGAGCTAATCTTCTCACTGAATGGACAGGCCTGCTTGTTTTTTCATGCTAAGTCCACTCTTCTTTGAAATTATGATTTTTTTCCATGGGGAAAACTAAACAAAAAAGGTAGTTTCATCAGTATCTATGATGGCTTATTTTAGGTGTCAACTTAACTAGAATAATGGATACACAGAGAAGGTGGGAAAGCATTGGTTCTGGGAATGTTTTTGAAGGTACTTCCTAAAGATTGGCTTTTAAATCAGTGGATAAAATAAGAAGATTTGCTCCTAACCATATGAGGGAACAGTCTAATGAACTGAGGACCCGGACAGAATAAAAAGGCAGAAGAAAGAAAAATTTACTCTTTTATAGAGCAAGGACACCCTTCATCTCCTACCCTTGATCATCCGAACTCAATATTATTTGACCTTTGAACTCCAGGACTTTCATAAGAGCTCCTTAGGTTCTCAGGCCTGTGAATTCAAACTGAGCTACACTACTAGCTTCACTGGTTCTTCAGGTTAAGATGGCACATTGTGGAACTTCTTAGAGTCCACAATTGCAGGAGTCAATTCCCATGATCTAGTCCCTCTCAAAAAAGCCTCTCTATATCTATCATCCGTCCATCCATCCATCCATCCAATTCTGTCTGTTTTTCTGAGAAACCTTAATATAGCTAGCACCTGTGCCCATGCACTGAAAGGATTTGTTGTTGCCATCACTTCTTCCAGTGTATGTTTGAACTCAAATCTGATGAAATAAAAGGCTGGATAACTTTAAAGTACTAGGGTGAGCTATCAGAAAAACACTGAAGCGCATTAGTAGGGAAATGGGTCAATGTGACTTCACCATCTGTGTTTGTTAATTGGTAATGAAGAAGGTATGTCCCTGCCCTCCCAGAAACTGGAATATAGGGTGCTGTTGTTTTTGATGCTCTCATTTGAAAGAAATTACTCCTGGATCCTTGCAAAAAGACATTACTGGGTTTGTAAAATGGCAAAAAGAAGTAAGAAGGTTTATATCTCAAGGAAACAGAGAACATGCAATTTTAAGTATTCTAAAGAGGTCAGAAGATTACAAACAGAAAGAAATCTGAGATTTGGTCTGAGCATAGGAATGTTAAGGTTAACTTGGTCAGGCATCATAAAGAAATAATGTTGGAAAGGAAAGTAAAAGATGATATCCAATCACACTCTTCTTTCTCTTTCAATTTGAATATATTTTATGTTTCTATTCCTTCTTGTCCCTTTGAATTGACTGAGTTCTTCTTTGTATAGAACAACTTTCTCTGGTGATTCAACATATCTAAAATAAATCAGTAACATCAACATGTGATTTTTATGTATGAAGAAATTATTAGCCGTGACTCTGCATTCCATCAATTATTGTGTTTCATAAAGTCACTGCCAACACTAAATTAGAGAATACAGAATCTCTGCACTTGGGCAAAATACAGAAATACTGATCACAATATTTTGTCAATCAATCAATACATAAGCTTCTTTAATGAGCATTTGTTTTAAGATTCCCTATAGGACAAAAGTTGTTGACTCAGTAACACTGAAGCGATGGACAATAACACTTTTTTTTTTTTTCAGGGCTAAGGACCAAACTCAGGGCCTTGTGCATGCTAGGCAAGAGCTCTGCCACTGAGCTAAATCCCCAACCACAATAACACTTTTCTACTAACTTCTTTTGTTGAAATAAATCATAAGTACAAAACATAAAGTAAGAAAAGAATTCTGATGTGACTTGAAAAAAAGATAATAGTGAAAATACCATTGAATAACCTAGAAATTCAGGTAAAAGGCAAGTTTCCTTCTGATTCATGTCAATAACAAAAATGAGCACTTAAATTTTCCCTACAGTATATGAGCTATATTCTATTTAATATAGAAGGACTGTTAACTGTGAGATTCAATTGAAGTTACTTTACAATGTGTCTGGCAAAAGGTGTCAATATAACATGTATTCTAGGCTACATCTGTGCTAAGCAAAACTTACGTGTTTGTTATACACAATTTTAAATTGGGTCTATTCTGGATTTCTTTTTTTTTAAAGAAAGAGGGACAGTGAGAGAGAGAGAGAGAGAGAATCAATTTTATTTAGTTTTTCATGTGGCCTTCGTTGCTCCAAGACTTCATTTTGTATGTGGTGCTGGGGTTTGAACTCGCGTACTTGCGCATGCCGGGCAAGCACCACAACCCCTGAGTCACTGCTCCAGCCCCTACTCTGGATTTTTCTTATGATCAAATTCACTTTTAAAAAGAATAGAATTCTTCATATTCTGGAGAGATCTTATTCCTCATTGTTTGATTATAGCTATTATCCAAACATTTGATCATCCATAACTTGGGTTATTTTCTTTTGTCAAAACCATCACTAACCTAAAATATATGGCAATGCAGGGCATATGACAAATGAAACACATTTATTTGATAAAATGTAAGAGTTACATGAGATAAATGAAAATGCTTGTCTACCCCCATAGTGGAATATATTGGATGATATTTTTCATATGTGTTATATATTCATTATTGGAGAGAGGCCTAACTCAGGATGATCCACCAAATCATATTTCTGAAAGCAATTTTGTTCAGAAAAAAAACACATAAATTTGCTGCTATTTGGAGACTTCATACATGCATTCAAAAATAGGTGAAAAAAATTCAGTCAGAACCAACCAATGGCGATCCAAAAATATACAACTTT
>PVKS010007107.1:0-74678 GCA_004027875.1 Aplodontia rufa | reverse complement strand
CCACCACTCCAGTCCCTGAGAAGACCTTTTTTTTCTCTACCGTTTAACCAACTAGTACTATTTTATTGTAATCTTTATCTTCTTAAAGATGATTGTCCTGGCAATGTGTCATCACTGACCAATACTTTTTCTGCTCCACCGTCTTTCCTTTTTATGGTTAGCCCTGCAAAATGTAACACTTGTTTACCTTGAATGTTTATGGGCCATTTCATATGGATTCAACTGATCTTTTCTAGACAACACAATTCTAAAGGGAAGCAACCACATTTCCCTATAGTGTTTAGCAGAGTACAGGACACGGAATAGGACCTTACAGTAGAAAAGGTGGTGTTCCACCTGCATTCCCTCTTCAAAGCCAACGTATTCATCTACCATTCTTTTTACTTATGAAAATCTCCCTCTGAGATTGGCCCTTTTTAATTAAAATTTCATCATGGAATATGACTTTAGTTGCAAATTGTAAGTTATGGAAATGAGATATGAAGAGAATTGTGGTCCTTTTTTATTGGCATCTTGCGTCTTATAATAGCAGAAACATTACCAGGCAGGGAATAGGGATCCTATTTTATAGAGTTCTTGTAGTTAGAGACATGTAATGTGAAACAGAATTGTTTAAAAAGAATTCTTCCATAAACCTCATTCAAACATACAGGGTCCTTTTATTTCCCAGGCATAGAGCAGTCAACTAGAGAATTAGAAAATTTGGACATATGTTGAAGTTTGGTGATCCACAGAATAAAGATTTATATTTGGTTTTTTATTGCAACTTGAGCAAATAGATGAAGCTTTTAAAAAATATTTATGTTTTTGTGTTGGAGTGGTGGTTCAGTGGTTATGGCGCTTGCCTTGCATGCACAAGGATGAGTGCTCAAACCCTAGCACCATGTACGCAATGAAGTGTTGGAGCAACTTAAGCCACATGGAAAACTAAATTAAAAAAATCTCTCTCTCCCTCTCTCTCTCTCTCTCTCTCTCTCTCTATATATATATATATATATATATATATATATATATTTTAGCACTGCGAGAGAAAGAGTGATTTCCTTCTGTTTTTTAAGCCAAGAAGTTAACTTTGAACTTGACATTTTCTTTCTGTGCATCCCTGAGTACGAAACAGCCACATTCATATGTAATGCTGCAATTTCTCATGAAGTCAAGCCGACTGTTGTATAGTAGAGCCACTGGTCTCCTTGAAAATTGCCTTTAAAGTACAAATCACTTTGTGTGATCATAGAGAAGTAAACTATTTCTGCAGACTTCAAAGTCATCTTCCCTGGATGTGAGCTGGATTTTCCTGCCTTTATCTCAGCAAATACAAGCATTCCTTCCTAAATGTTCCATTTTCTTGCATTTCTGCTGTATGTCATCCCTGCATTACCAATAGCTGACCTCATCACGATTCTTAGCTGCCAACAACTTAAAACTAGCTTTGGCTGATTTATGTAGAAATGTAACTAATGCACTTTATCTGAACTTTAGGGCTTTTCAAACAAAGCTCTATAATCCAGATTTATAAAATGAACAGAAATGAAATGAATGCTTATCTTCAAGGGCACTCTCAAAATCATGTCCCAGAAGCACCTGGTACTTCTGGGATCAACACTAGATACTGGATGACATTTTTGGCACTATTGGCCAAACTACTTTTGAAATCTGAGTCTTGCCATCTCAATGACAACTGTGACCACCCCCAGAATGGATTTTTCTTTTCTCCATACTTTAAGTGTTACTGTGATGGTGGGTAGAACCATGCTCCCTAAACAAATTCACATTCTAATTCCTTGAACCTGTGATTATTTAATACTGCTTGAGTCAGGAAGAAATTGGGGTTGCTGTTTAGAATCCAGGTTAACACCAGATGACCCTGAGATGTGGAGATTATCCTAACTTATCTACTTGGGCCCCACAGCCTTGTTGGAGACCTTGATTTTAGACAAGACCTAGTTTAGATTTTTGAAATGTAAACCATTTAGATTCCAGAAAGGTAAAACAAAACACTTGTATGTAGAAAGTCATCAAGTATGTGGTAGTTTGCTATAGCAGTAATATGAAACTAATACAAATGTCCCCAGATTCAAACTGACGGGTATGTCTGTCAGATTTACCAAAGTAAGGTCATAAGCCTAAACCCTAGCTCAATGCAAGGCTGGTAAGTCAAGTTTCTTCTAACCTCAAATAAGACATTAACTGCAAATTCCTTGAAGTAATTTAGTGCTTTAAATGCTTGGTAGTAACTGAATAAATGAACAAGCAAAACATAATAATTTTAACTTCACTTACCTGAATATTATGTATCAATTACACATAATATGTGAAAGTTATATATAGTAAAATGAACTACTCTCTATGATATATACATATTTAGACAGAGGTATATATACATATATCATATACAAACAACAATAATTCTTCATCTAAAATAAAACTCCAAGAAATAATATTTGCTAATTCAAACTATTGCCATATGTGCACTGTCTTTTTGGGTATGTATTTAAACATTGTTTGTATGCATCAAGAATTTACATGTAAATAATATGTACTATTGCAGTAAATATATACCATTTTCATATAAAGAAATTATTCCTTTAAAGATGCTCCAGAAACTGTAAGCAGTTGCTTTAGTTTGGAGGATCAGTAAACTGAGTCTTGTTGTTGGACTGATAAAATTTTCAATTTTGAAAGCATTTTTATTTTTCTTAGTGATATAGAGTGAGCGAATTTCAAATTATAAAGATGCAAGACCAAACAAACTATTTTTATGGTAATTACAAGAATAAGAACTCAATGGTGGAGAAGGCCCTGACCCAAGAGGTTAAAGTGGTGGAGTGTAGAGATGGTAGAAAGTGCTTAAACTTGAAATCATTTTTATTATTTTCAGAAAAATATTTGTTTAATTGTAATAGACAAAAATGTATATGTATTTATTATATACAAATGATGTTTTGAACCACGTATATGTTGTGAAACGGCTAAATCAAGTTAATTAATATAGGTATTACTTCACATACTTCTGTTTTTGGTGAGAACACTTAAAAATCTATTCTCTAGGCAATTTTCAACAACACAATACATTGTTGTGAACTATAGTCACCATGTTGTATAAAAGATCTTTCAAGCTTGTTCCTGTAAACTGAGTCTCATTTTCTTTCCTTTGCCCAACATCTCTTCAAACTCATCTCTTCTTCTATGAGTTCAACTGTTTTAGATTCCATACATGAGTGAAATCATATTTTTTTGTCAATCATTCTTAATATTGAGTGTTTTGCTGGACCCATCTTACTCTCTGATGAACTACCAGCATCTCCCTTTCTAATTACTTCTACTTAGGGGACATCATAATTTACTATGTCACCATTTCTGAGGATTGACCCTTTCAAACAGAATGCCTTTAGTTTTCAATATGCTTCAGGATTCCACTAAATATGATCTAGATCTAAAAATCTGCATGATTCCCTGTTGAGGATTATCTCTATTCTGAACAAGTTATATTATTTCCTATTCTTAAATCAGTATGTAATTAAGCTTGAAATTAAAAAGTGAATCTATTTTTCAAGGAAATCACTAGGTTTCCTGAGTATAGACACATATTTGATAGATTTGTGAAAAGTGACAAAAACCAGGAGTGTTTCATTATGATATTTTATTATGGGTGTCTGTAAGAAAAAAGATCAACAACCACATACAAGCTTACAAAAGAAAATTTCAAAACATTATGTTATTGTGACAAAAGCAGCCCCATAATTTGTTTTTTGTTGTTGACTTTTGCAGGATGAAGGGAAAGATTCCCTGTGGCACGTCAATTAATCTTTTTGATGGGAGACAGGTACAGACATTGTTCCTTCATGGTTTAAAGGTAGGTCAACAATTCTGATGTAGAGTCTGAAAGTGAAAGTACATTAGCACCATAACATGTGTTTTTAAAGCCTTCTGAAATGTTCGTCATCTTCACCAGCAATGACAGGAAAAGAGAGAAGCACCTTTAAAAGTTGTTGCTAGCCAAGATTAAGATAACTGTGGCTTAGAAAATGTTTGCTTAAATTTTTGCACTGCACTCTATTTTTAACCAGTATTCTAGGAATTATAATCAATGAGATTCCTAAGGTTTGTCAATTTATACAAATTGTTTAGTCTTTTGGGACTTGAAGAATTCATCTGTTTCTGACCAGTTGAGGTAGTTAAATAGGTAGGTCATTTCTAATTTCATATCTGACTGCTTTGGAAAGGAAGATTATCTTTTACTGGTGAGCACAGATATTGCTCTGCAGATGGGCTAGGATTCAAAGAATGTAACACAGTGTTATTGTAAGAGTGTTGAAGTTTATTTATTATAGCACCATTGAGACATTTTGAAATTGGAATTGGTAAAAAAATAAAACAAAAAGCATTTGAACTGTATTTGGTGGAACAGCAAAAAAATAAAAAATAAAAATTATTCTTTTTTTGTCAAATTACACTTTTTCCAAAAATTTTGGAAATAAATAACTGGAATTTAGTTGGTCACTTGTACTGGTTGACAAGATTAGAACAAGAGGCACACATATGGAGTGTGAAATTTTTTGTTGGGGTTTCAGATAGAGTTTGGTTTATAAAAAGCAAACGGGGCCAATGTCCACACCAAATTCTTGATCAGGACCACCAATATCATAGGGTGCAATATCTACAATAGGTAGTCTCACGGCCTTGCGTGTTCTATATTCGAAGACTGTTTTGCTCCATTCCCCAGTGTGTTTCTGTAAAGAAGAGCAAAAAATTGTAAGTGATTATGCCATTACAATTACTTAGACGTTCCTGTGACTGATTAAGTTGAAAAAATGCTTTTTTTCACCAAAGAAGTTTCCACTGTATCATGTTATCTTTCATACATATGCGACCTGCTCTATTGAAAATCATAATCTTCTAGTTGCTAAATAATACTGTAGTCAAAAGTCTTCTGGGACTAGAGTATAAACCCAGCAGGGAGATTGCCAAAGGCCTGCCCATTCTCTGGAGGCCTGGTTCTGGTCACTGCTACCAGGCATAATAACTATTATGCTGAACACATAGTAACCATCCCAATTATCAGATACAATTTATATTACAGGCTTCCATCTGGAAGTGAAGGTCTCTTTTTGTAGTCCATTGCATTCTCTGCAGAGTATCAGTAGATGCTATGCAATTAACATCAGATGGCATCTTTTGCTTGCCCTATTATTTTTTTTCTCTTTTTAAAATGGCCAATATGATTAATCAAGAAATGCTGGGTGCAACACAGACTATTAAATAAAACTGTCATTACTTACTGTGCAACCATCCTCCAGAACTGTATATGTGAATTTGCTATTTCCTTCAGCCTTGAATTCACCTTCATTTGACCCCATTAGCTTCAGGGCTTTCTTTACATTCCCACTGGCCTGATCCATGTATGCAATGCTGTTCTTGCAGTGGTATGTGATGTTCTGGGAGGCCCGGCTGGAGAGAAGTCGGAGGTATGCCAGCTGAACGTCGAGCACATCTTCAGGAAGTTCAGGATTGCCATAGCTAAACTGTGATGGGGAATAAATAAAAATGATGAAACATTTAATTTTACCTTCATGTAAGGGCTTCGTATAGTATTAGTATGAGCACTGCAATATAGACTAGTCATATATAAACATGTATGTATTTTTATGGTGCGTCAGAGAAAAAAGTTCTTAAGAAGTGAAAAAAAGATGTTTGCCTGCAAAGTAATTCAACCTAGTTTAGTTCTTATTGAGAGGAAAGTTATAAAAGTATAGTCACCTGAATAGCCAAAGGCATTTGGACTTTTCCATGTATTAATTAACTTAGCTCTGTGATGAGCAGACAGGAGGAACAAATATTTCAGGTACGTAGGGATGATTTATTTTAAAAGGTATATCTTTCCTTACCTGGAAACCACCATCCATGGACTCTCCAAACCACACATGTTTTTTCTCAGCACCAGAATCTGTCCACCACTTCTTACGTGGAACAGTCAAAGGACTGGCGTCTATGCATGTCTCCCCCGTTTCCATGTTACAGAACACTTTGATAGCATCCATCTTGCAACCTTGGTTAGGATCAACCCAATATTCTCCTGGATAGTCACAAAAAAAGACAATGAGGAATATAAAATTCAGTAATGAGACCTGAATGAGAATTATATAGCCTGTTTACTGGTAAAGCATTTAATAATGTTGACTACTAATGCTTTTGTATTTTATATATAGCATATAGAGAAACATTTAGATTGAAATTACCAAGATAAAAAGTCAGCTGTAACTATGGAAAGCACCGAAATAAATAAATATAGTACCTTGGTTTTGAACAATGATGATATAGTAAACTAAGAACTTTTGATTGGTGTATATGATGTGCTAAAATCACTTCTTTTTTAAAAAGATGACTGAATAATTAATGTGAATTTGCTTAACAATATAAAATGATTGTCTAATCCAGATTTATGCCAACTTATCTAAACCTAATTTGACAACTATTTCCTTTCTTAAGTAATTTGTAGAAATGACTTGGAGCAAAGGCAGTGCTCCATATTAAGATATTTGAAAGCTTGAAATAATTTTGTTTTTCAGAAACAATTGACAATATGTGCAAAAACCTTATGCTATTGCAATATACTATTCAATTCTATACAGTTCAAAATTTTTCATTTGTTTCTAAGTTTGAAGTTTTTAGTAATTAAACTTATTACACTGGTCAAATTACAACAAAATTATGTATATTTAATCCTGAGAGCACAATGATGTATGCCACTATATCATTCACATCACTGTGTACTGATATTCAGAAATATCCCAAACTACAATTTGCCTTACAATTTGTTTCTATAAAGCTATCCTTAAGTTTTTCTAATGTTATACATTAAATTTTTTTCTCCAAATATGAAGCATTTTCAATTCAATTAATAGTATTTGCTAATTTAACTTCAAAATATTTTCCATTCACAGTGAAAGTTTTCGTTGTCAAATTCTTATAAATCAACTTTGTCTTTAGTCTTGTGGCTATGAGTGATAAAGACTCTCAAACATACCACTCTTGAGTTCAGGATGGCAGAATTTCAGGTCTCTGCAGTTCCGAGCTGGGTTTTTACGAGAACCATCAGGACTAATGAGGCTTTCTATTTGTCCATTAACAGATTTCAGTGAAGACATAATCTCTTCAGTGTTGATTTTGAAATCCATTGGTTCATCTCCATAATATGGTGCAAAACCACCAGATTTTTCACCTCCAACCCCAGCGATGGCAGCAGCTCCACCACCACAGCAAGGACCAGGGGCACCAGGTGGGCCAGGAGGGCCTGGTTGTCCTGGGTGGCCTGGGGAGCCCTAGGTAGGTAAATACATGCATAGATCATTGAAGTAGTCTTGTTTCATCTCCACTGAAAGACTGTGCCACTCATCTGAGAAAACGTATGGAAAAGCAAGTCCTACATTGTGTCATAATTATTTTAACAAATGTTCACATGGGTACTTTTGATGTCACATGATAACCAATTTAAATAACTATAATTCAGTACCTAGAAATGCATTGTTCCACTATGTAAACATAACAGTGTTAAGCACATATTTTGCTCTATCATTCCTTCTGTATGAAAGATGTAAGCAAACAGCGTGTAAAATACAATTCTAACACTGAAACAACGGAGGGAATAAAATCAGGAAATCTAGATTATAAACCCAAATTTGTCATTAACCTTGAGTCTTTGGGATGCTTACTTAACTTATTTGTGTTTCAATTGCTGCATGTGTAATTTGTAGAGACAAAGGTTTTTATTTCTTTTACCCCAAAGATATTTTAAGAATGATTGTGTCAGTAGCAAATTAGCAATCATCAAAGTTTAGAAGTAAATTCATCACATCATGCAAGTCATTATCCCAATTGTGAGATCTAGAGGGTGAGAGCAACACTGACATGGTTAGTTTGATTAATTAAACAGATATCATTATTTTCACATACCATTTATCAAAGCATAAAAACATTTTTTCTTCTAGTTTTTATAATTTGGTGGAAAAAGTCTTAATGTGATCAAGAATGTATTAAAGTCATTGTTCATTTTCCAAGTCCGTCCTTCCTTCCTTTCTTCTTTCCTTCCTTCCTTCTTTTCTTTCATTATTTATTTTTTGGTACCAGGGATTGAACCCAGGGATGCTTAATCACTGAGACACAGCCCAAGCTCTTTTTATATTTTTATTTTGAGACAGGTCTTACTAAGTTCCTTAGGGCCCCACCAAATTTCTCAGGCTGGCTTTGAATCTGAAATCCTCCTGACTCAGCCTCCTGAGTTGCAGGGATTTATAGGTATGTGCCATGGCACCCAGCTTATTGTTCTTTTTCTAAATCAAATTATTTGCATTTAACTCATTGTCTCAGTTTAAAAATATTTTACAATATTTCTGAAAATATGAAGATTACAGAAAATTAAATATACATGTACAAGTGATGTCTTACCTCAGATCCTCTTTCACCTCTGTTACCCCGAGGCCCTGGTGGTCCAATGGGACCTGGAT
The DNA here is from genome assembly GCA_004027875.1 of Aplodontia rufa. NCBI lineage: Eukaryota > Metazoa > Chordata > Mammalia > Rodentia > Aplodontiidae > Aplodontia > Aplodontia rufa. Next base: position 66,177 of record PVKS010007107.1, on the reverse strand, counting down.
GTCCACTTGTCCCATCTTTGCCAGGAGGTCCATGAGGTCCAACAGGTCCCTAAGAAATTATCATGATATCACAATGTAAGAATATCTTCCTGTGCTATGAACATTTAAAAAAATGTGGACCTCCCAATGTATATTGGTGGTACTCACTCTGGGACCTGCAGGTCCTGGACTACCAACTGCACCCTGGTGACCAGAAGGACCCTAGAAAGAAAGGAAGAACAAATGTAAGTGAAATCCTTAAAACTTTTTAAGGAAACTGGACATTTCTGGTCAAGAAACAGTTGATAAGATAAGATTTTCTTTCTTTAATCTCTTCATTGGATTATGACAACTATTATTCCAAATAAACTCTTGAATTCATTCTTCATCTCTTCTATACACTTTCAGAAATGGAAAATTTTCTATTCTCTTGGTCTCTAAAATTTGCCTCACTCAACAGTTAAAATGCACTCCAGAACATTTTCTAACATTGGATGTACTTACTGGAGAGCCTGGAGGACCTGGATTGCCAGGGAATCCTCGATGTCCTTTGATGCCATTAGAACCACGTTCGCCAGTTTCACCTTTGTCACCACGTGGACCTTGAGGACCCTTTAGTAATACATTTCAAATTAAGATCATAAATATACTTAGACATTAGAGAAATAAAAGGGAATTTATAAAAATTAAATCTATGCATGTCACTGTAGCTAGAAATCCACATGAGCAGATACTTCACATGCATATGGGACAATGAATATTGCTTTAGTAGTTGCTTTAACTTTGCACTACTAAATGCACGGAATCCCAATAATTGATGTTTATATCCTTGACCTTAAGGAATTTGTAGAACCTGAATTACTTTCTGTATCACTAAATGGGAGGTTTATATTTATTTCAAAGTTATAAATTTTGCTCTTCCCTTTTCCTGAACTCGCAAGGAAATAGAGTATTTCCTATACTGTAGAATGAGTTAAAAAACAAACCAAAACTTACAGGAGCACCCCGGGAACCAGCAGGACCAGGAGCACCAGCAGGACCAGCGGGGCCCTATAAGTAAATACATATAGAATTGTTTATATTAATAATTACAAATTATTAATACAAGTTAATAGTTTCATGGTGATTGAATAATACTATGCATTATTGGAATTTAGTATTGCTTTTTCCTTCAAAGTCCTTTCCCTATTTGTATCTTTACAGGGGGTCTAAACAGGAAACTAGACAAGAGTTCTATTAATTTAGTTTTGCCATTACTCAGCATATAGATAGTATTCTGAATAACACTGTTTCAGATTTCAGGCATGAATTTGTCATTGATTACTGCTAGAATCTTTTGTTATATTTTAATTATTGCATTTGCCTAAGAATGATTAATATAAAAACTGTAACAAAAATCTGAACAGATATTGGTCAGCAAATTAGATATCTTATCTTCCTGCTGCAAATCTTTTTTTCTTGAGGGAAATAGACAAGTAAAGAGATTGTCCTTTTTAGAACTTACAGTTTCTCCTCTATCACCACTCTTTCCAGCTGGACCAACAGGACCAGGTGGGCCTGGATGACCAGGAGCACCAGGGGCACCAGGAGAGCCATTCTCACCACGATCACCCTGGAACAAATTCAAAGATCCAAAATAAATGAGATGATCACTTTCTTTCATTACATGCATCTATGGTTCATGTTTTTGTTATACCTTGCCACCAGGAGCTCCATCTCGGCCAGGTAGACCATCTGATCCAGGGTTTCCCTGATTAAAAGAAAAACAGAGAGAAAAAGGAAATCAACTTCCTTCAAATCATCCAATACAATATAAGTCACTCATTCTTAACAGGATAATATAGTTCTTGAGGTGTGAAAATCAGTTGTTAGGGGAAAGAAATCTTAAATATTAATTTTCATGACCTTTAGCCCTTCACAATACCTGAACAGATATGGACCATATCTATGATACTAACATTCTGTAGAGTGGAATGAGGAGATGTGATTAGGATAAAAGAGTCTTAAAATGGTGCTTACAGGGGAGCTAATAGACAAGTTTTGAGAAACTGATCTAAACTGATAATGGAAATCTATAGTTTAATTAGCTGTATTTAATCATTCCACATCACATGTTATATATATATCAAAATATCATGTTGTACCTGTTCACATATACAATTAAGATTTGTCAATTTAAAATACTAATTTAAAAATTAAAAATAAGACTAATAACAAATAACTGCAGAGTATTTTCATTTAGAAAAAAAGTTGTAAATCAGGGCTCTCTCTACTCATTTATTTCTCAATATGGCTAGAGATCATATTTTTTCATGATTATTTACTGGGTAATAGCTTTTAAGGCTATTCTAAGTTGCAATAAAAAGCAAAGGTTATTAGAGAAACAAGGAGAACTTGGCTACTGGGTCATATTTAAACTCTTGGATATAAGGTACGATTGTATTATTGTTTATGTGAGTGACCGAATTCTACCTGATATGTTGAATATTTCCTAATAAGTGCTACTTACATCTCTACCAGGTTCACCAGCTGCACCAGCCAGACCAGGGAGACCTTGGGGTCCAGGAGGACCACGTTCCCCATTGTGACCACTAGCTCCTGGTTTACCACTTTCACCCTGTGTACAGAGGAGTAAAAGACATTTTATTTTAAGAAATCAATTACTATGGTGTTGTCTTTTTATTTCCCACAGAAATATTGTGTTTTACTCTGTTTTTATTGAAGTTTTTTTCCCCCAACACTATGCCCACCATGGGGAAAAATGGAGGAGACAAGCTTCTTGCATTTTTCCACTTGTTCAGTTATTCAGGATGACACAGAGATGTGCAATTACACTGATTACCTCATTCAGAGTGCATTCTAAGTGAGGTGCATAAAGATATGAATAATGCAAGGAAATGTAATGGTAATCCATTGTGGAACTATAGGCTTCTGGTTACTGTTAGGACTAGGTTTTATTAAATATTTGTCACTATATAAACATGTACACTTACTGGATATGTCATATAAATCGAATACAACGAATGCTAAATTTTGATTTCATGACAATATTACTTGATATTTTTAACAGAGGTGCTTACAGTATCATAATGTGAGTTCCAATAAAAACAAAATTTTATTATCCTATTTAAATGAATATTTTAAATTTTAAGCACTAGAATGTTATGGTAGTACTAATGAAAGCAAATGAGAAAGTAGAAATTACTTGAGTGGATGGGTAATAGGCATCAACTAAGACCTTGAGAGATTTATAAACTAAGATTATTTCTCCCTTTAAGTTTGTCAGTCAACAAGCTGAAGAATGTTCACAGCTTTCCTGACAGAAGTGCTTGAGATGGTAAGATTTTTTTTCTTAGACATTCATTTGTTTATGTTTATATTTAAAAATTGGCTATGATTTGCCTTGTTTTTGTGTCCTGGGAACATTTAATAAAATTTGTGTTTCTGTAACCAGAAATATGCAAAAGATCATCCCTCAGATAGTTTGCACATATGATAGGAAACCTTTTCAAACCTGGTATTATGAAATGATCTCTGACTGCTGTCAAAGAAAGCAAGAGTCCAGTGGAAGATGACTGCACTTACCTTGATGCCCTGAGGACCAGGGCTTCCCCTAGGACCTGGCATGCCTGGTGGTCCTGCAAGTCCTCGCTGTCCAGTAATTCCTGCAATTCCAAGTGGGCCTGGAGCTCCCTGTTGTGAAAGATGATGAAGACTCAGTTGATCTTTATGTGATTATGTTTTGTTCTACTGAAATTGTGATAGAAAGCAAAAAAGTAGTACTGTCAATCTACAGAGCAATGAAATCACTCACCGGAGGGCCCTGGGCGCCAGGTGGTCCCTTCTCTCCTGGTTGGCCAGCATCACCTTTGGGTCCAGCCACTCCGGGGTTGCCAGGAGAACCACTGTTACCTGCAGGACCTGGGGGTCCATCCTTGCCTGGAGCACCACTGGCACCTGGGGGTCCTGGGTTACCCTGTAAAGAATTGTTTGAAATTTAACTATGAAAATTTAAATATTAATGAAAAAGTGATTTTTTTCTCTCCTCTTTTATCTACTTTCAAGTAATTTTGTATAGGACTTGGAAGGAATGTAGCAATGTGTGTTTTTTTTTTGTTCCATATCTATATGAATGAACTTTTTGCAATACAAAATGAGAAAAAAAAAGACTTAAAAAAAACTTACATTATTGCCAGGAGGACCAGGAAGACCACGTGCACCAGGAAAGCCAGCAGCACCCTGTGAAATAACAGTAAATTTTTTAAATTTCAAAAGTAGGACAAGTAACAATATAATGGAAACAAATATAAAATGTTAGAAATATGATGCCATCTGCATTCTCCCTTGAAGTCGTATAGGGTTAGCTTTGTCTTCTTGGAATTTACTTATAACTCATAAATCATTGATGATTTTTGTGCTCACTTTATGACTCTAGGTCTTTCAAGCATTTATTTTTATATCACTGAATGCTTTTCAATAATAGTGAAGAGGATTAATACTTACAGGACCACCAGGACTGCCACGTTCACCCTTTACACCTTGGGGACCAGGAGGACCCTGTGTGAATGAAGGGGGAAAATTGTCATTAAATATAGCACCAAAATAAGAACTTGAGAGAAGAATTTAACATTCGAAACCCAGTAACCTTATGAAGAGATTAAAATAACTTGAAGGTGGTCCTATCTATACTGCTAGAACCAAGACCCACAGTTCTATTCCTATGAAAATTACTCTCTTGCACCATGACATGCTGTCTCAGCATAAGTAGCCAATTCCTTTCTATTGACAGCTTAGTGAGAGTACTTACAGCAGGCCCTGCACCTCCAGGGGGACCTGCGACTCCAGGAGGGCCTCCTTCGCCTTTCTCACCGGGGGCGCCTCTTTCTCCTTTGGCACCAGGCTCGCCATTCTGTCCCTGTGTGCAGGAACAAGAGCCTGGTGACTGACATCCATAACAAGGAGCTTCGCTTATCCGCCTATGTTTATTTTCATAATATAGTATTCTTCAGAAAGAAAGATGTTGAAATAAAATAGGAATAGAGAGCTCTCTGAAGCCATGCCAAAGGAAACTCAATCAAAATATCCCCGTGATAGAAGAAATTTATGAAGAAAGCCTGAAGTGTATATTATTTGTCATTAGGAATAAAGATTCCCCAAGGATTTGTGCATTTGAAAACAAGGATCAGTAAATTCCTTTTAGAAAAACTGGATTTAGAGGAAATTTTAATTCATGTAATCTAATAATGGAGGAAGTTCTAAAATTTTCAGTGCTTTTAAAACTATGGTGCTCTAGCCTCATTCACTGCCCAGGCACCAAGGCAGGACAGGTGTTTTTATTTCCATTTTTAAAGGAGTATGCCAAATAATTCTCATGCAGGCATTTAAAACTTGAAAATTCAAAAATTAATATACATACATATGGACTCATATATGTAATAAGGGAGCCTTACATTGGAGACAAGGGAGCGGGGAGTGGGCGAAGGCAAGCAGATATATCGGATAAGGATCAGCTCAAGTTACTTTGTCATTATGTGTGCATATTTGAATATGCAGCAACAAATCCCCCCCAAATGTAAGAACATGCTGAACTAATAAAAAAATTTATCTTTAAAACAATCTTTACAGTAAAAAAGGGTAAGAATATATGTAAATTAAACAAAAACTAGGGGTAAAATAACTTTGCAGGGAATAAGTGGCTGAAGAAAGACTAGACCCCAACCATGACTTATACTCTTGTTTTTCAACTGTGTGACATGTGTCTTTAAATGTGCATACTTACAGGAGCACCAGGGAAGCCAGCAGGTCCTGGAGGCCCATGCTCACCTCTCTCACCCTGAAGAGGAAAATATCCTCATTAGTCACAGCCAACACCTATGCCCCAGGCAGTACACATTGTCCCCTGTGACATATTTCTTTTTAACAGGAAATGTGCAACAGTAATAGATTAACTTCTGAAATCTTTACCACTTCTCAGCAAAATTAACAGCAGACAGCACCAGAAAAATTAAGCCCATCTGCCTCTGATGGTAGTATTATTTGCAAGAAAACATCATTTTAAAAATTGAAATATTTAGCACATTTAATTATATAACTTCCAGAAACCTAGGCATTTAACAATATGGTAAAAGAGTTAAGTGAAAAATCAGTTAAAATTCAACTTAAAAAAGTTTCCTAGATTTCTATTCCTGAGTCTTAAGCCCTAGAGGTAGAGAATTTTTGACATAGACCACCAGGGAAAAGATTCTGTAGGCTTAAGAAATATGCATTTACAAATGTATATTACTTGAGCAATTTTTATTTTTTCCAGAGTTATTCAGGCAAGAAACCATGGATTATACATGTTTCTTGTGGATTTTATATTAAAAAACATTATATCCCCTTGTGTGGCATATGTTCCTCGAGATAGAAGCCCAAAATGGAGGCTCAGGGTAACTGGGACAAAGTTGTTAAAAAGAGCAGTTCAAGGATCTATGTCTTACATGAGGTCTGAAACTAGGTTGAAAATGTCTTTAACACTTACAGGGCCACCACGAGGTCCAGCGATACCTGGAAGTCCAGGGGCACCACCTTCACCCTGAGAGGAGAGTAAACAAACAATATTGCCTCTGTCCTGCATCCAAAAGTCTAAGTCATTGTATTCTTGTTACAAAGCGGTGTCATGTGCTACCTTATCTCCAGGCTGACCAGCTGGTCCAGGGGGACCAATAGGACCAGTAGGACCCTAAAAAAAAAAAATATATACTTCTTAATATTTCTTATTATTCAATGATAGTATATAGACCTATTCATCTAATAAACTGGATAATGCTATTTCTTTAATAGCTTGAATAATATGGTCATTGTTGGATATAAAGACTGGATATTTAGTAAAAATCAGATTCTATGGCGATGATCCTAGAAAACACTATGATTCAACGGCAGATTATTGATTCACTCATCATTTTTATCTCTATTGTAGAAGTTAAATAGGATGTGATGTGAGCTCTTACCATCATATCTATTTAAAATTACATCCTTTTATTCAAGTGCTTGATAATTTAAAATGTTTACTCAAAGTACCATCATACACATTACATTTTTGAAACTTACAAAAATTAATTGTATTCATTTTATGTAAATAATTAGGCATCATAAAAATAAAATTGAATCATGGCTTTTCTATCTAGTCTGTCAAGAGTAAAGTATATGTGAATTCTTTAAGATGACTACAGTAAATATAATGTCTATGAAATGACTTACATTTATTTGCTACAGTCTAATCTAGATGTTTGTCACCATGAAAAGAATTTGTATGCTTCTTTTTTAAAAGAGAGAAAGAGACCAGGAGAGAGAGAGAGAGAGAGAGAGAGAGAGAGAATTAATTTTATTTAGTTTTTTTGTGGCTTTGGTTGCTCCGACACTTAGTTGTGTATGTGGTACTGGGGCTCGAACCAGCATACTTGCAAGTGCAAGGCAAGCAACGCTCCAGCCCATTTTTTTTTGTATGTTTTTAACTTTAATTTTGAAATTGTCACAGATTCACAGGAGGATACAAAGAAAAGTATAAGAAATTCTGTGCACCTTTCTTACGAACTCCCCCAATATTAACATCTTATAGAATTATAGTAAGATCTCAAACCAAGAATCTGACATTGGCACAATGCATGTAGATTTCAGCAGTTACATATGCAGTCCTGTGTGTACCATGTGTGTATAAATCTACAGTTTTTATCACGTGCTGCCTGGCATGACTCTCCTCACTATTAAGATGCTCAAATTTGCAATTACCTTGATCATTTTTTTGTGTCACCTTTTCAGACCATACCCACCTCCCTCTCATTTCTAACTCCTTGCAACCATCAATATGTTTTACAAGTCTTTAATTATATTATTTCATAACTATTACATGAATGAGATCATGAACTATGCATTCCTTTGCAGTTGACTTTTGTTCAGTCAACCCCATGTCCTTGAGATTTGTACAAGTTGTGCATATCAATATTTCATTCCATGGTATGAATGCACTATGGAATTATAAGGTTCTTTAAAATAAAAAATTCTTAATAGAAATACTGATTTTTTTCTGATTTTGGGTCCATTATGATGTTAATTTGTGACTTTTATCATACTTTTGAGGGGTTTCCATTTTTAGGTCACCACAGAACAATTGGGTAGTGATAGATGTAAACTAGCAATTTAAATAACCAAGTCCTTTGGGTTCTCTTAATTCCTAGAAAATGGAAAAGTATGGTCTAATTTATTATGAGTAGTTTTTGGAAAAAACAAAAGTTGAAGTAAGGGACTGTCCCATACCACACATCAATAAGGCCTTTTAATACCAAATGCAATTAAATACTTACCCTTGGACCATCTTTTCCTGGAGCACCATCAGCACCAGCACCACCTGGTTCACCCTGTCAAATAAAACCCATTGTCATCAGATTACAAGTAACCTCAGTGAAAATCTAGCAATAAGAAGAACAACCTTCAGGATTTTCTGGGATATATATTAGGCACTATGATGAATAGTTGCTCTAGAATAATAACATTAATTTTGAAAAAGATTATTTCCAGTAATGTGGCTTTCCTTTAATCTAAAGCATTGGTTTTATTACACAAGGGAAAAGCAGTCAGTACCTTGTCACCTTTTGGGCCAGGACTTCCAGGACCTCCTCTTTCTCCAGGCATCCCTTGCAGACCAGGAGAACCAGAAGTACCAGGTGGACCAGGGGGACCAGCAGGACCCTGAAATTAAGGGAGAAATGGTAAATGGCAAGAAAGAAATGGAATGTGATTTCTAAAATACAGTGGAGTTGAATTCTGTGGAGTTACCTTTCCTCCTTCAGGGCCAGGAGGACCAGCGCCCCCTCTAAGACCTGGGGATCCTGCCAACCCAGGAGGTCCACGTTCACCAGGGGCACCAGCATCACCCTGTCATAGGAAAACGTAATACCCAAATTAGAAAACCCAATGCCAAAATCAAAAGGAAGTTACCTTAGATTATATAATTTTGATACAGGGCACTAGGTTCTCAACATATTTTTGAGTAGTTTGGAAATTTTTATATTTGTAAAAAAAAGAATTTATTGTTTGTATAGGAACTGGAAACTCAAAAATTCTAAACAAGGAAATTCAGTTTCTTAGTCTGCCTAAGTACTAGTTATCTTTGAAACATTTATTGCTGTTTTATTAACTTGGTAAAATTTTAAAGTTCTTCTAAAAACTTTTTCTATACAGAATTAATGCATTCCCAATATTTTCCTTTTGAGGTTTCAAGCCCATGACTAATTCTATAGTGCTTATTACCTCTAAAGATTGGATTTTCTAGATGAAGCAAATTTAATGTATTAGAAATGCCTTGAGCTTCCCTAAATGGATTCAACAGACATTTGAAGCATTGGTTTTCTAAAGAAGTGTTATATTGGCTTAATATACTAAAAATATTACAAATTAATTGCTGTGTTACTTGTTTAAAAAGTTAGAGAGAGAAACTGAAATATCACCTTGCCTCCGGGAGCTCCAGGTGCACCAGCATCACCCTTTGGACCCTAGGATGTGGATATCACATGATTTAGTCTATATCAGAATGCATTGTGCAAATACAAGCAACATACACGTCTGACTTGTTTGTATAATGTACAATTGTTCAAATCTTGAAGTTACATACTCTTAAGTTCCTTACTTTATGGCAAAATTCAAACACTAGGTAGCCTTTAAATTATTCATCCTCATTTTGATAATGAATATTTCAAAACTAAATATCAAAACTCTGATGCCATCACATGCAAAAGTGCAGAAGATAACAATTGATAAATGATTACCAATTTTTTCTTAGTTTGGAAAAATGAAATGTCACTTACTGGTTCACCAGGTTTTCCATTTTCTCCTGGAGGTCCACCAGTACCAGGTAAGCCCTACAGAGAAACATATTTGTATTATGTGACCACTTCAAGCAGAATTTTCAGCAAAGCTTTTCACATGTAAACATATTTTTGGAAGGTATTCAAAGAAGTTTTCAGTCTTTTTAGAGACATACAAATTGTGTTACTCAGAATCCAATGACAGAGATGTGATAATCATATCTTCCAAGCCTGTGTTAATCTCTTTCTATTCTTTCTTTTGCTTTATATAAAAATGAATAGATGAAAATAGCAAAATGAATTTAGCAACCTAAGTGTGAACACATAGAGCTATATGAGTTTAATTGTTTATTTATAACTTAATGTGTGCATTCTGGAATAGGTATTAAAGATATTATGTTACTGTATTGTGTGCAACTAGAAATATGTGACAATAGATCCCAACATTATATACAACTGTAATGCACTAATAAAAAATTTAAAAAATATGTCAACCTATTAACAGTGATTAACATTTCAGGATAGAAGATTAACAAATTAGATTTCAGATAAGTTGTAATCAATTAGATTCAAAAAATTTGAACAGTTAATTTACTCAACAAAAGTAGCTATTAAAGGAGATTATAAGATTGTCAGTTAAAAGCAAGTACCCAGTGAAATTTAAAGAAAAAGATCTTACTTGTAATCCCTGGGGACCAGGGGGTCCTGAGTCTCCCTTATCACCAGATGGTCCCTATGTAGAAAAATATGATATACTCCATTAAAAAATGCCTTTTCATCTTAGTCCACAGCTGAAATTTCAGCAAGCCTATAACTTAATTTAAAATGTAAGGATACGAAGAAGAGAAGCTTAGGTTGTGGGAGAACTCAAAGAAGATCATTACAATACATTATAATACTGAGTGTAAGAATCTAGCTAGATAACTAAATAAACAAATTTCACAATTGCTTTGGTAAATTATAATGACACGCTGTCAGAGATTATATAATTTCCACAGTCTTCTCCCTATCCAAACTCCACCCCATGTCCAACTCCAATTTATGTGAGTCAACTTACAGTAGGTCCGGGAGGACCCTGAGGTCCAGTTTCACCATTCTTTCCAGGAGGACCCTAAAGACAAGAGTTAGAGAAGCACAGTTAATTAGCCAACAAAGAGACATCCTAAGATTGACATGAATGCATCTGTTTGAAGGCTAGGAATAAGTAGATGAAAGCTACCTACCGGAAGGCCAGGCCCTCCAGGGCCACCTCGTTCTCCATTCTTGCCAGGAGAACCCTAAAGAAAAAATGACCACTATTTACCAATTTTAAAAAAATCACCAATAATATAGACATGGCTCCCTCCTATTTTGATTTGTCTGTTACACACACACACACACACACACACACACACACACACACACACAATTATATATTTAACTCTTCTCCTACGTGGTAATTGATTTTCACTTTCTCCTCTATGCTTTGAAGGAAGGACTGAGTTTTGGCCATCTCTGAACCCTCAAACGGAAAATAAAGGCCTTCTGTCATGTATATTTTGCAGAAAATCATGAAGGAACTCACATCATTTCCTTTAGGACCAGGGAAACCCATGACACCAGGCTGACCTCGGGGACCAGATGGCCCAGGAGGACCAGGGCGACCACTTTCTCCTTGTGTTCCCTGATGAGATAAACATTATATTAATCAAAGTTTGATAAATACTGGATCAAAATATATAATATATATAGTTTTTTAAATTTTGTTTTGTCTTACTGGACTTCTACAATGAAACTTTTTAAATGTACATACGGGAGGTCCTGGTTTTCCATCATTGCCTGGTCCTCCTGGGCTTCCAGGCATACCCTAAATGAAAGAAGTCAACTGTCAGGTGATTTAAAATAAAAATAAAAGAATACAACATAACCTGTTTATTCAATTTTGTCATTTCCACTATGTATGTAGCCCCACATTTTACACCTAGTTTTTTTCTTTCTATAAAGTATCTTAGTCAACTGTTCTATTTTCTGTTCTTTCTTGATCTGACTGGCCTTAATTTATTTAAAATAATTTTGTTTTATTTTGATTTGAGCTTTACAAAAAGTCATTTATGTTGCCTTTCTTCTTATCAAGTTAAAGTATCATTCAAACAAGTCCATACCCTCATTCCTGGACTTCCAGGGGCACCATCTCTGCCAGGTTCTCCAGCAGCCCCTCTGGGTCCTGCAGGGCCTGGACCACCACGCTCCCCAGCAGGACCCTAAGTAATGAAATAAATAAACAAATCTTTAAAAGAGTTTTCATTGATCTAGACATCAATATTTAAATTGTAACTATAGAACTTATTTGGCTTAGTAAAGAGAGTTGATATGATGCTGACATTCTCTTTAGAAAAGCAGTTATTTTACCATGGATTGCCATATTGAAAAAAAATTTTGATGAAAGCATGATGAACATCACATCCTTAAAACAAACAGCATTTATTTGGCTTACCAATATATTTCTGTACACTTAAAGTCAAGTGTCTTTGAAGGTATGAAATTATATCTCATATCACTTTAGAGCTTTCAAAGAATTTTCAGGTATTTTAGTTTACCTCATTCTTGCAATTATGGTGATTTCCAACTCACAGTTAAGTTAAAAGATTTTCATAGAGATTAAGTAACAAACGTACTTTAGTTACAAAGCCAGGGAAGTACCCAAAGAGGGACTTGTTTTATACTGGAAAATTTTTAATCCAATACTTTTCATTCAGAGATTTAGGTTTCCATTGATGGGAAGCTATATTGAAGAAGTTCTTATTTGTCATACTAGCACTTAAGAAAATAAAACCTAATGTTATGTACCTTTTCTCCTGGAATGCCATTTGGTCCAGCAGGTCCGCGGAATCCAGGGGCACCCTGGAAATAATCAGTCAGATATTTTTGTCTTAGGGATTAATATTTTTTCATAATTTTTGAGAGGCAATATTGATATTCTCATGCTATAAAATGCTTTAAACAATATTTAAGCTTGAATACTCAACCCAAGAAAAATAGTGGCTGCCTCTTACAAATGACCTATGGAAAACCCACCCTTTCTCCTGCAGTTCCTGGAAGTCCATTTGCACCAGGTTCACCAGGTGATCCATCTTTGCCATCTTCACCTTTAGGTCCTGGAATACCTGGGGAACCAGCTTCACCCTAAAAAATGGTGCGAAAGTAAAGGAATTATGGCTAAATTTAGTTGTAAATTTTTTTCCTGTTTACTTTCTATTTTTATTGTAATATTTAAAGAAATAACCAAATCTATTGCAGTGGTACTTACACGTTCACCACGTGGTCCTGGCTCTCCTTTGGCACCATTCTTACCAGGTTCACCCTAAAGTGAAACAAAATCTAGGTTAAGAAACAGGAAGGATTCAACTAACAAAAATCATCACCAATAACACATGATTCAGTGTTTCACCAAAGTGAAATCTATATAAATTCAACTGAACAGCAACAAAAAATTTGTGATTAACATTTTTATTGTGAGAATTAAGCCACATCTTTTAGGCAATAAAGGGGAGGGGGATAAAAGTCTACTTACCGCACTACCTCGCAGTCCAGGAGCACCATTGGTACCGGGTGGCCCTGGAGGACCTCGGGCTCCCATCAGTCCAGGAGCACCAGGAATGCCAGCAGGACCCTAAGAACAATCCAAGAACATAAAAACATCAAACTTGAACTTTGCTTTCTGAATATCTCACTTACATATTACAAATAAATTCTGTATGTGTATGAATTGAGGGTGAGATGCCTGTATTGGGGTTGGGGAACTTACCATTTCACCTTTACCACCAGGACTACCATTATTCCCAGGAGGGCCCTAGAGCACACACAAAAGACAGTATATTAATAATAACTCAAATAGTGTATATATATTTAGAGTTGTTTATTTATTTTTAAAATATATTTATTGAAAGGTTTTGTGCTTTCTTGAGATTAGGTGATTTCCCCAACCAAATCATAATACACAAAATGAAAGTGAAATAAATATCATTATTTAAATAAATTAGAAATGACATGTACTTGTTCTAAATTATTAAATAATACATAATTTAGAAAAATTTTTTATTTTATTACATTTCTGAATTTTTCTGATTGATGATTAGTTTAGGGGACATTCTTTGAATTATCAGGTAATTATCCTACCCATCTTCCACCTATTCTGTGTTACATAAACTAAAAATTAATTTACCAATAATAAGATCAATACTGATAACAGAAGAATCAATGCAGAGCATTATGCAACTTTTTCTAATTGATGGCAGCACTGGAAGACACCCCTTCCTAGAATAGTGTAGTAGCATTCTTCCTCTCAAAGGCCATATTGGCTACTTACAGGAGGACCTTGAGCACCAGCATGTCCCTGAGGTCCGGGTTCTCCTCTTTGTCCAGGGGAGCCACTTGAGCCAGGGGACCCTGCAGGTCCAACTTCACCCTAAGGGATAAAACCCAGTCAGTTTTACCTGCCACTCCTACTCACTTAGTTCACTCACCCTGGATATGCTTAAACCCACCTCCCCAATGCTGTAGTACTAGAATATATACCATAGCTAAATCAAAGAATCATCAATCACAAAGGCAGAGATAAATGATAAACATGTGTGAGACTGTGTTATGTTTCCCTGAAAGAGTATGGGACAAGACAAAAGGAATTGGATGTGGTATTAGGATAATTGAATGTTGTGGATAACACTGTTCTTATAATCAAGACTAGAACTTCAAAATTCTAGATAGATATAAGCTATCCATTTGACTAATTGAAAAATCATTTGCAAGAAGCAATCCAATGCTTTTTGTTGTCTCCAAGATATGTTTATGTTCTTCTATAGATACACATCTCACCTTAGCACCAGGGGATCCAGGGAATCCTGCAGTTCCAGGGGGTCCAGGGGGGCCCTGAAAACAATAAACAAAAATTCAGAGCTCTTAATCAAATAAATGAAACCTAATATTTCAAGTAAATAATAAGTGAGCACATGTAAAATAGAGAAGACACTTATGCAAATAAAAGTAGTATTCATTATTCACAGAGAAATGTTATGTAGGGAAACATTATGGGACAAGAAGAAGAGTGGAAATCTGAGGAATTAGGAAATCTGAAGTTCTCTCTACTTCTGCCATAAATTCTGTGACTTTATGCAGGTTAATTAGGTTAGAGCTCTGGTGGTTTCATTTACAAAATGGAGTCAATATTATTAACCATTTATGCAGAGTCTTAATTATCATATCCCATTTTGAATATTAACTAACATTGTAAGGACCATACAGATATTAGCAATTCATCAAGTATAACAGAAGTGTCAGAACTTACATTTTGGTTTAGCATTTACATCAGATGATTATGTGTATAATGATAAGTATTGGGTCTACTACAAAATTAATTAATTAATTATAAAAATAACAAATTAGAATCTAAGACATACATATATATGTGTATGTTAGTATATATATATATGTATGTGTGTATATACATGTGTGTGTGTGTGTGTGTGTATTATAAAATGGTCTACAGTCCATAATATTTCATTATCCTGGAATAAATCAGGCTTAATGACAAAGTTACTTACTGGTTGACCGTCGCTACCTCGAGCACCATCATTACCTCGAGCCCCCTAAAAAGAGAAGTTTGAATCAAATTTATTCTTAATTATGAAAGGCTGGTGACAGGTAACATTTGATTAAAGTACAAGTTCGGTTGAGTTGAGTTTTTCTCAAGTATATTAAAATCTAATTCTGTATGTTTAGAGTCAAATTGGTAAAACTCTAATATATACAGCAGTGATCAAAAGCAGAAGGATTCAATTCTGTTTTCAGAACTGAATTCATGTATAATGGCCTCATGATGTGCTAAGTCAACAGATCAAGGAAAGAAATGTTCTCAACAGTTATAATAATTACAAAAATCTGATTCATTTTGATTTAAGTATAGCCAGAATTTAACTTGGTTGATTTTGATATGGTCTTTCTTTCTTTCTTTTTTTTTAAAGAGAGAAGGAGAGAGGAAGAGAGAGAGAGGGAGAGAGATTGAAGGAGAGAATTAATTTAATTTATTTTTTCTTGACTTGTTTCTCTGAAACTTAGTTGTGTATGCGGTGCTGGGGTTTGAACCCAGGTCCTCACACATGCCAGGCAAGTGCTCCAACTGCTGAGCCACCACTCCAGCCCCTGATATAGTCTTACAGGAAGGACATTTTCCCGAAGATTTCAGAGTCTGACAATCTAAGACTTTTATGTTTCACTCTGGTGTGTAACTGGGTGGGGTTGGCAGTGATACTCACTGCAGCTCCAGGAAGCCCTGGTCGTCCTCTCTCACCAGGAGCCCCTCTTGGACCCTGTAGAGTGAAATCGAAAATATGATCTTACTTTAAACTTGACACATATAATAACTGTTGGGAGAAAGCAAAGCAAGTTTGGGGTTAGGTGGGGGTTGCAAGTACTACTGAAAATTTTAAGAAATATTTAAGAAAATTACCATGGGTCCAGGAGATCCATTTTCACCTGGTAGACCATTTTCACCCTGTAAGCGTATGAAATATGTTACCATTTTATACAACAGAAAAATAATTTTGTTTTTAAAAATATTATGGTTTGGAAAATACTATGAACCTAAAAAAATTCATCTTAATAATATTAAATGTTAGTCAGCATTTTATTGATCAGTAATTTCAGTTTCTGCATTCTAAAAGCATGATTACTAAACATAAGTAATTGATGAGTTGCAGTGGGATGTTTAAACATTTTAATCTAGATATTTCAAGCTCTCAGTTTCATGGAAGCTTAAATAGAGTCTTTCAAGTAGTCACTATTATTCAGGTCCTAAATATAAAATTCTGATAAATGTCAGAAAAAGTTAAGCCCCACAATATAATTTTAAAGTGTGCCTTTAAAATTTGAAAGTATGACTTGATTATATGAAAATATGATTCACCTTCAATCCAGGAGCACCTGTTTCACCCTTTTCTCCATTTCGTCCATCAAAGCCCTATGAAATGCATAAAAATAGCAAAAGTATTAAAATCTTTTAGCAATTAAGAATGGTTGGTAAAATTTAAATTGAATTCATATTATTGTCTTTTACTGTTACACTATTTGCAACAATAATTTGAATAATATAAAATATTTAAAATGGGTATGCTGCAAAATATCTGAAATTAGAAAATACCATTAGTCTGCATCTAGATAGTTGCCTTTACTATAGACTAAAACACTACTTTTGTAGATTTCCTTCAGTTCATAGATTTATTTTTAGACTTGGTTGAATCTATCTTATGCATGCATAGAATAAAGACTCAATTCAATCTATAAATTACACTGACTTAGTAAATGAATAATGTGTAATTAATAACGTATTTTCACTTTTTTCTGACAGTGATGGTAAGTAAATTCTTTTCTAAGTCTTTCCATCACTTAAAATCAACTCAATCATTCTGCACCAAGTACTTACTTAGTTTGATTAGCAAATAGACTTGATAGAATTTTGTAAAAAATAAAATCACCTAGTTGAAAGAATCAATTATTTTGGCACAAGTTAATCTGTCCACTAAGATTGGTTAGGCAAGTAAACATAGGCAAAGGGAGCACCTCTCAGGCAATTTAGAAACTACTTACTCTGTGTCCTTTCATACCAGGGAATCCAGGCATGCCAGCTGGGCCTTTCATACCCTAAAAGTAATACATGGAAAAAAATATTAACAAACCTTCAAATAGAATCACAGTCTAGGAGCAAAATGCATTCTATTTTTTAATTAATTCAACTTAGCTAAGTAATAATTTTCAAGCTAATGTAATCGTGATTAATTTATTGGACTTACTGGAGGCCCAGGCAATCCTCGTTCGCCTGGTCGCCCAGGTCTTCCTGACTCTCCCTAGATGGAGAAACAGAGAGTAAATAAGGGTTGTGTAGGAGAAAATGCATTGTAACCAAAGAGAGATCTGATTAATTTGTGTGCTCTTCATGAAGGACTCAGTAAAATGGTTGGATTAAACACAGAAATATGAGATCAGTTTTCTTAGTACAAGGATTGAGGAGGGCTTCTCCAAGCCCTACATAAACTTATAAAGAGATAATGCAGTTATCTCTCATCTCAGAGATAATATGTCCCTTCCTCAACCCAGTGAGAATAATTTACCATTGAAAATTAGAAGAAAGAATAACATAATATTGAGTGTTTGTGAATCTTTAAGTTCATAATTTACTGTCATCAATTTTTTTTCATTAAAAAAGGCACACACAAGAAAATTATGCCCCCTCCAGTTAAATGATATATTAATTGAATGGATCTTCTTTATAGTCAAGAAGTACATCTGGGGGTTCTATTAGTTTAGAATTCAACAATTGCTATATATATAGTTATGTAAATATAGTATAGATTCTCAACCACTAGTATGACCTAAAATGTTGAGATAAAAACATTTTAACAGTGTTATTCTTTCTGACATTCTGTGTATGTCATGTAGAGTTTAGAATATTCCAAGTAGAATTTTTGCTGTATCTGTAATCTCATTCAGTCCTTAAAAACTTACATCTTTTCCAGCAGGACCAGATGGACCTATAGCACCAGGAGGTCCTGGAGGGCCCTATAATAAAGAAGTAAAAAAGAAATTAAAGAAAACATTTGTAAACTTTTCTGTTAAATTTTATTATAACATATTATGTGCATTCTGGAAGGAACCATCCTTTTTAAAATGCTTTCCATGATTCTTATTGTGAAAATTACACTTGCTGAGTCAATATTATAATCTGTTACATCTAATGTTTACTTTTTATTAAATTTATTTTAATGAAATTTAAGTCCTATGTACCTATATTTTACACTATGAGTATATTTTTATAAATCAAATTTGCTTTTACATATTTTGAGATCTTGAATATATCTAAATATGCAGGCATTTCTAAATATTTTGAAATATTATATTAAAATAACTCCAGTTCTTGGTTATTTACAAGACATTACTTTCTGGAAGACTCTTTAGAGTTGGCTAATTCTTGTTATATTAATATACACACACAAACCAGTGAGTAGATACAAAATTGAACTGAATACTTACAAGAAAATGAAATCTGTATTTAATAGGGGATTTTGATTCACTCTGCAGACCTTTATGATGACTAATTAAGCAGGACATCCCTAAGATCTTTGAAACTAGTTCAAATATCATAAAAATGCTGCTGATTGCATAAAATTTAAGCATAAATGTAGTATCATCCAATGTAGGGATCTATGACTGATTTAGAAAATGAAGATATTTTCCACATAGAAATTGAATTGTTTACATTGTATTGTCAATTTTTAAATATAGCTTTAGTTTTTACTTACTGCAGGACCAGCTTGCCCTGGTTCACCAGGGGGACCTTGATATCCTGGGGAACCCTGGTGAATAGATATATATGTAAATATTTTTAAAGTGATACAATCTTCATATTAGCCATTTACATTTAAAGACAGTAAGAAATCCAGATTTGTGAACTAGTCAACAACTTTTATTTCAGTTTATAAGGATTGAAACAAATTTTTTTTCAGATTAGAATAAGCTTACGTTTATATTCCATTCCATTCATTCCATTCTATTGAAACTGAATTGCTTTAAACTCAAAGTCATATTACAGGAAAATTAAACATGTGACTTAATTTTACCAAGGTTTTTAAAGATAGAGGGACAGTGAGAAAGAAAAAGAATCAATTTTATTTAGCTTTTCATCTGGTTTTCATTGCTCCAACACGCGTACATGGCACTGGGGTTTGAATTCACATCCTCACGAGCATGCCAGGCAAATGCAGTAATTGCTGAGCTATTTCCTCAGCCCTAATTTTACCAAATTTTTTGATAGCTAGTAACTATTGATATAAAGGAATTAAATGTGGAATTCCAACATTAAAAATAGTTTTTGTTTGTGACTTCTTTTAATTGGTATTGTGCATTCTTGAATGGCTAAATGATAGCAGGATCTACTTTGATTAGTACATTCATGAAGAAGAAAGCACCACTGCCATACTTACAGGGGAGCCAGGATGACCAGAAGTACCAGGGGGACCGGGAGGGCCTGGGGGACCCTGGAATATAAATTTAAAGGTAAATATAAAGTAAATAATTATGAAATATACTTTACCTGTGCATTAGGGAAATGGCTACTTGGATATGATGCTGACATATTTAAAAATACAAAACCACTCTGCCTCATCTATTAACTGATCAGTGATATAATTACATTTATGAGTTAGATTGAAGATCTCAATAAGAAAGCATCATTCTAAATGACTTATCCCACAATTATTGAAAATTATTAATGAATCTTATAAAATGTTTGCTTTAATCCATGAAGAGAGGGATTTAAAACCTGGAGAAACCAGTACAAAATGCTATGAGAGTCCCTGCTGTGTTTGGATGATACTGCACTGGTGAGGATGCAATTTCATGTCTGGTAGTCAAACTCAGTATGGGAAAATAGTGACCTGCAAACTATACATCCTATGATTTGAGTTTCTAAACTAATAATGTAAGTCAATCCCAAACCTCATAATTATCTATTGATTTAAACATCACAGAGTTATATTAGCATAGAGATTTAGATGTGCACATGAGAATTATCACACATGGGATAGTAATAATTTATAAAATGATAACCAGTGGATTTATCATCATTCAGAAATAAAATCTAACTAGAAAACCAGTTCTATAGCATGCTATTTCTAAATACTGATAATAAATATATAAAACATGAATGTGCAATTAAATTTTCTCTTGTAATCAACTTTCTAGAAGGGCAGTAATTGGTAGTTTAATTTTATATTCAAGATTTTAAAAATAAGATTTATAATACCAATACAGCTAAGATGCAATGTTCACATAAATTGACATAATTCTTACACTCATTTTGAAAAATTCAAAAATAGCCCCTAAAACTTCATAGATTTGTAAAAAATTCCTTTTGCAAATTAATCTATACCAATTCTAAAGGCCTTTCTTCAAAAAACCATTTAGATCCATAAAACATTTCTGTTCTCTAGTTTTGGAATTTACAATATAAGGTCCGGGGATGTGAACAGTAGTCACCTACAATTCCAGAGAATTCAGTGAATTTCATTTTCATTTATATCCAGATACTTGTAGTGAAATCATAACCTTCTCTATCTACTACTTTTCTTGAAAGATTGTTCCAAATCAAAGGTGATTTTTGTGGGTCACCATGCTAGCCATGTTACTGTGTATGTGTGTGTGGGTTTCAAAACTT
The DNA here is from genome assembly GCA_004027875.1 of Aplodontia rufa. Lineage (NCBI taxonomy): Eukaryota > Metazoa > Chordata > Mammalia > Rodentia > Aplodontiidae > Aplodontia > Aplodontia rufa. The sequence continues at coordinate 45,120 of PVKS010007107.1, read as the reverse complement.
TTTGCTATTTCCTTTTATCAAAACTCCAAGCTTTTGACATTTAGGAAAGTCTTTCAGGTACAAGGTGAATCATTCTCATTTAAGGTAGATGATAAAGAACCAATGAATTCTGGGAATATTTCTATTTTATTTGAGAATTGGAAATGGAGCAGATGAAGTTATTGAACAGTTGTTACTTGAACTACCATCTAGAAAACAGGATTTAATGAATGAAAGATATAAATATAAGACTAAACAGTTTGGGAGAAAGATGAAAAGTGGAAGCAAAACATAACATTTGATTAAAATTAGAAAATACATAAGGATGAGACCTAAACATGAAAGCAGGTGAACCTCTGCCCCTTGAAGGAAGTAGCAATACAGGCACGAGAGGGAAGGATATGGGGAAGAAATAAGGAGAGAAGAAGCATGATAACGTACATCGTCTTCTTTCGTAACCTCAATAGAGGATAAGTCATTTTGTACTAGTTCACAGAAATACTATATTTTAAAAAGAGCACCATTCAAGATTTAAGAAACTAGAAGATTAAACAGTACTCTAAAATTCTGAGAAACATTTGTACATACAGCGGGACCGAGAAAGCCAACTCCTCCTCCTCCTGGACCTCCAGACTTGACATCATAAGAGTCATACTGTGGAGAATAGTTCTGTAGCAAGGAGACCAGAGAGATGCATTCATTTGAACATACAGATCACAGTTATTGTTTTCAAAAGCACCTGGAAGAAGTTCATGCAACAGCTACTCTTCACTGATAGAAGGCTTCTGCATGCCAACAGAGGTGGTATGTACTAATTATCTTGCTTATCATCTTAAGCATATTACAGAGCACTTGCTTGGTAATACATGAATATTTCAACTGAATTGTTAAATACTGATTCAATGTTAATGCTTATATGCTCTTACAAAAGTCACTATTTCTAAGCAATATCTATAGCCTTACACAGACTCATAGACTTGAGGCTTAGTCTTGAGATCATAAAAATCCAAACTTCTAATTTTGTACTGAAAATGGAGAAGTCAAATTACTTCTCTGAACAGTTAATGAAACAAATAAATTTTGTATCTTTTGACTTATGGTTAAATATCCCTGATAGTTGCATCCCAAAATAAGCATGCTTACAGAAAAAAATAATATTAGAAATGATTACATGCTTATTGAATTTTTGGAACTTACTTGAATTTGATTCTAGGCCTAGAGATAATTTTTCTTTGGTTACCAGGATATGAATAAATCAGACAGTATATTATTCACTTCTCATTAAATTGCTTTTTGATTAGCACTTTTTAAATTTGATGTGTCTATGCATGTTATCTAATTTTTCCTAAACTAGGTTCTTTATAGGAAGAAGTTTTAGTTCTATAATTTATTACCTGACCACCACTAGGACATGATTCACAGATTCCAGGGGGGCCAGGAGAACCAGGGGGACCTGGTTGTCCTGGAAAACCAGGATCACCATTTCTCCCAGGAATACCAGGAGGGCCCTAAAAAAGAATTGAAAGGTAAAAATCAATAAAAGAGTGAAACATCCAAGTGATTAAAATTATCATATTCTTGCTTCTCTGCTTTATAACATTAGGAATCAATGAAAATAACTTAATTACAATGTATTCCTTTGTATATTGATTATATTTTATTTTTCAAACTGATGATGGGATGAGGACTTTATATGAATTTTTGGAAATTTGACACTTTACGTGTGTAATTGTGGATTTTCAATCTGTCATTTGGTATCATTATTCAAATAAGGAATACTAAAGAAAATGTGTGAATAATGAAAGTTCAAATCTGGAAAGGATATGGAAAGAAAAAAAGCCCACTATTCTCAGAACTATCATTACATTAATTTAGTCCACTAAAGAATGTTTACTTACTGGATCTCCCTTGGGGCCTTGAGGTCCTTCACCAGAAGGAGGGACAGGAGCCTAATAAATGAAAATGATAAAGATTTAACAAGACATTGAAAAACTTTTCCAAGAAATAGTCACAATTTACATATTCGTTTGTTAAACATATTGCATCTAAGCCCCCAATTTTAAATCAGAATGCTTGCCATCGGCTTATAATACCAGAATGGGTATTTGACAGACATGACTGGAGTTTCTTTTCAGGCTCCTTTGTAGGAGCTTTTATGTATTTAAAGATGAATTTTGAAGATATACACATTTTCTTGGAACTCACAGGTGGGGTAGGCTGTGGGCAAACTGCACAACATTCTCCAAATGGGATTTCTGGGTTAGGGCAGTCTAAACTTTCTTCATCACATATTATGTCATCACAGAGAACGGATCCTGAGTCACAGACGCATATTTGGCATGGTTCTGGCTTCCAGACATCTCGAGCTGCATAGGACTGACCAAGATAGGTGCAGCTTGCTTCTTCTACAGGTAGAAAAGAAGTTAGAGGATACAATGTTATTTTTGGTACACAGTCACAACTACTTACAACATCCAAAGTGGAGAAAGTTTAGAACAAATGTTTTCCTCTTTTTCATTAGAAAATTGCATTTTCATATGTAATTTGCTCAAGCAGTGAGATATTGCCTAAAATACCAAATCTGCTAATTAACATAAAATTGGCACAACAGAGCATGTTTTACTTAAAATACCCATTTTTAAAGTACCAGATATCTTAATACCATTTATTTTTAAAAAATTAGCACCAATGGATATTATGCAAGCCTTTAAACATTTTTTATTAACTGTTCAATTGAAAATAAGCTGTCTTTCCAAATCACTATTCTTGGCTTTAGCAGTGGATGGGAGTATTAAACTAAAATTATGATTTTGTTACTAACTCTGAAGACTTTCTAGACTTTATTAACCTAGTTGAGAATGTCAGGGGAAAGCTGAGCTAATCTTGACAGCGTAGAAGTTTTTCAAATTTTCCTGAAAGATTTTTAACAAAACTTATTATATGTACTGGGTCTCATTGATAGCTCTGTGGGTATTAGTAGGTCAACATTATATGACATAATGCATTTTGTACTCTATATGGATGTAAAAAGGTTTTCAAATCACAAAGAGGAGGGGGTGGTAGTACTAGTGGTGGAGAAGGAAGAGGAGGGTGAGGAGGAAGAGAAAAAGAGAGAGTGAGAATGAGGGAGAGTGAGAGAGAAAGAGGCCAGAGATGGTTTTACAATACGTATTGGTAGGGAATAAGTCAAAATAAAAGGAGAAAATATGAATCATAACCATGGGTATTTGTGGCTTAAAATGGTAAAAAAAAATTTCCTCAACCAAAATTTTAGTCTCCATTCCTAATTATATGCAAGATACTGAATTCAGCAGCTATTAACAATGAATCAGCTTAGGGACTGCCAAAATAAAACCTGGTCTCAATTCTTATAGAATTAGCTGTGGATTGTGGTTAAATACAACTTTAGTTCTTAAAGATTATTATAATAGTCTGCTAGCAACCAAATAAATAATAATACGTTTTTTAGCATTTACAAAACTATTTTTAGACAATAGACTATTGAGTAGTTTTTTTTTTTATTGTGAGACACTGATGCTTTTATTTTCTTAAAGCCAAAGAAATTAAATGTGGTCTGACGAATGCATGGTTTAGAGGAGACAAATATTTAAAACTATACTTTGTGTTGCCCGGTGGCCAAAAGACTTTTCAATGGTCCTGAGATTTCCCCAAGTGGACACTACATACAGTCCCCAAATCACCTTTTCAAGTTCTTGTTTTTGTATCTTGTGCCTCTCTGAAGTAATAATAATTTAGACTCATAAATCTATTCATAAATACTTTGAGTTTAAAGGTTTAGATGAAAGTTCACCAAAATGGAGAATTTCGGAATCTGCATACTCTATAGAATACTGAAACTGTGTCTATTTCTCATTTCCATGCATGTGTACAGATATAAATTTAGTCATAAATTTATGAAATTTGTGACTTATGAAATTATTTGTGATTTATGAAATTTGTGAAACGCCTGGAAACTTCTTGTCAATTCGGAAAGTTTAAAACTCCATTTTTACTTTGTGTTACAACTTCCAGTGTGGTCTAGAATTAGTAAATGAAAACATGATAGTTTTACTGAAATTTTAAATAGGGAAGAAAGGATCTATTTAGAAAAATCAGTCTAATTCCTTTCCCAAGTTTGAAATAGATACATGAGAGCATAGGAAAGACATATTTTCTGACATTGTAAAGAAACATTTCCTTATTCTTAGTGAACATAAAGACTGAATGCTAAAATGCTTATCACCATAGTAGAAAACAGGGCTATTAGATGATATTATAGAAAACATATTTAAGAAAAGACCAAGAATCCTTTTTCAATCTATGAATAACAGAAGAGGAGCTAGGCATTAAACTCATTTATTCTTCAAGCAAAACTGACATTTATAAGAACTAAGTTTACTGGTTTGCAGAAAAAACAATCTGAAAGTTTTGAGATGAAAGACCTGAGATACATACTTCCATTTTTTTCCCATTGACTCCCCTTTCTACAAATGGATTATTTTTAAACCATTACATCAACTTTAGATAAAATGTTCCTTCAGATTAGTTTCAGCTCAAAATTTTCCCATTAAAAATGTAAATTTCATACCACCCCTAACTCCCTTGAAAGTAATACTAGATTGTGCTAATGACTTTGTCTCTGATCAGAAAAATCTTTCTAAATTTAGTACAGTAAGGGGGTTATACAAAATAGCTATTGAATATCAATGGCATATTAAAGACACATGAGGGCAACAGACAAAGAGTTGGTTCAAGCAACTATTATTTCAAATAGCTTCTCTTCCTATGTTCTTATTTTGCCTTGAAATGAGCATAAATATTTTCCAATCCTATATATTCATCCTCCTATGCTTATGTGTCCTTGAGGGTGCTCTCACATTTGTAAAAATATAATATATTCCATTTGTTCTGAAACAAAAGAACAAAGTATTGACATTAAAAATTTAAATATATTTGTTAGAATTAGGTTAAACATAAGGAAATGAAAATCGTTATTTAGCTTGTTGCTTAAAAATTTTATTAGAAACCTTTAAGACACAGCTCTTCGTAAATATTATTTTAGTGTACTTTTTTAATATTCTTTTTTCTCTTAATATATTTATTTAAATTTATTTTAAATTGAAATAGCACAAAAATTATACATGTTACTGGGGTACCATGTAATGTTTTGATACAAGTATATATTGCATAATGTTTAATTTAAATTAAGCATATTCTTTCCTCGAACATTTATCATTTATATGTGGTGAAAACATTTAAAATCCATTCTAGTTTTTTTAAATATATGGTGCATTATAGTTATGTATAGACACCCTACTTTATCTAACTCTAGCTTAGTACCCAACCTTTCTCTATCCCTTCCCAACCCCCACTCTCCCCAGTCCCTGGTAACCACCATCCTACTCTCAATTCTAGATCAACTTCTTATTGATTTCTTTCCCTTCTGATCTGCTCATGGCAGTTAATAGATGTGTTTATGCTTTATTTTTCTTTAGGAAGTCATGTTGTTTTAAGTAAAAAAGTTGGAATTCTTAAAATATGAGACTTAATGCAGGCTTGATTGCTACCATAGTTTCCTGTGTTTCTACTTAAAAGAAAGATGGTTCTCCTGAAGTCACTTTCTTGAAAAGTCTCAAGTACAAACTTGTGTTTGAACAGCAGTCCTTTCTCAGTTTCTCTACCTCCATTACCTTTACTGAAGGGATGGAGTTTTGTGCAACTTTCTTCAATTTGTTAATTCTGTGCATGAGCTTGTTTAGTAATATGCTCTACTGGAAGCTCAACCTCTTCCATAGATGTCTCCTGCCCTCAGTACATGAGAAAATCATGGGAATGCCAGGGAAAAGAATGTTTTGTCTTCAAGAGGAATTAAAATGGGAGCTGGAGTGGTGGCTCAGTGGTTAAGGTAATTTCCTGTGATGCAGGAAGATGTGGGATTGCACCAGGTACAAAACAGGAGTGTGGGAGCAAGGAAAGAAACATGAAAAACTAAATAAAATTAATTCTTTCTCTCTTTCACTGTCCCTCTTTCTTTAAAAAAAAATAGTAATTAAAAGCTTCTACTAGTCATTAACACCATCCAAAAATAGAGTAGAAAATAATATTCAGAAGTAAATCATCTCATTCTCTTTATAATCCTAGCAGCTTTGATAAAACATAAGTTGAATATTTTTGGAAAAATATTGAATAAAATGTAAATAATCCCATTTTTACTACTGGATGAAATAATACATCTTGTAATTACTTCCTTTACTGTTGTTTAAAGGTAGTCATACTGTTTCAATTGACAATTAACTTAAATCTCTACCTTCCATGTCATTTGATGTTTCTCTTCTGTATTATAAAGTAAGGTTCTGAAATAAATTTACATGTAATCACACAAGCAATGTACTATGCTAAATCATCTCCTTGCTGGGATCTAAATGGTAAAACAAAATGAGGCTAACATATAACATAATTCTCTTCTACCTTCCTTTTATTCTTAGTTCTGTTTTGGAACTTTAGATAAAAATAAAATAAATAACAATTTTATGTATTTAAATGTACTTATAGCTTCCTTTTTTATTTCCATTTTTCTAATGTAAATTATGGTGACTTGAAACAATCTTATTATTCTGACTAAAACATAATGCAATTTATGCTTGTCTCAGTATCATTTTGAAGTTTAAAATAATATTCCCTGAACCATCATAATAAAAAGTTAACTTAAGTGACTATAAAATTTTTCCTTTTACTGAATTCTCATATGGAAAAGGTCCTCTGTGATCTGGAAAACTAAAAATGATGTAATATGTAAATTACCATAACATTTTTTCCTATTACTTTTGAATATTGTGTAAGTATGGATATTTGGGGTTCATATGGTTTCTAAATGAAATAATTTTGATCTGGTTTTAATATTATATTACTAATTATTGGAAAACATATTTGTATTAAATGATTTTGGTGCTCACATATTTATCTTAAGATATGTGAAAGGAAAAAATCTGTAGGTATGTATGAATAATTTCAATCTAAAAATTCAGTTTTGCATGGAAAATGTAGTTTTTGCTCATTCTGGTTTCCATCAGTACAAAAGAAAGAAAATTTTTTGAATCATCATTCCTAGAAGTTTCCTTTATTTTATACATATATATATATATATATATATATATGATTTTGTTTTTAATTAGAAATTTCCTATAAGTTGACTAATATCTTTCCAGCCTAAAGTAAAATTAGAGAATAGAAAATTAAAAGTATCTTATATCAAACCATCAGTATCTGTAACATAATTTAATGTCAAATATGAAAAATTGAAGAACATATGTTCTACTTATTTTACATTGACATCTTTAAATTTTGCATCATGATAACAAAAATTTTACATTTGACCTTTCTTATCACTAAGTCACTATGTGATTTCTTCTTTAGACTATTTTATTTGACAATATTACTATTAGTATTTCTAGGCAGGACATTATAGTACCTCCCACATCGTAGACACTGTTCTAAGTGGTTTATATCTGTTTTACTTAATCTTCTCATTGTCCCTATGAGCTGAATGTTCTCATAACCCTCATTTTATAGATGAAGAATCTGAAAAAAAATGCTAATATCTCCAAGGTTACATGGTCAGGGATAAAGCTACAATTTTAATCTAGGAAGACTTTCTCTTAAATTCAGTACTCTTAACTATTATACTCTATTCTCATTCTGCTTTCAAAGACGGGATAGTATTACAGAGGCTAGCTTCAAAACTCTGTCCCATGTGATTTATAAACCCTGCAAGGTTAAAACAAGTGCCTAAAAAGCAGATTTTTTTAAGGGATAATATTTCTCTGTAAAATGTCTTTTCTCTCCTGTTTCAAAACAAGAAGATACCATCTGGAGTTAAATTCTATTGTTTATTTTCTCTTGACCTTATGAAAAAGAGTTCTATCTCCAAGGCCACCCTGATGGCATCCAGACCACCAACAGGATCAATGTGTGATTCAGAAATACAACATACATTTTACTACATGCAGAGAAGGGGGATTCTAACTACAACAGTAAAAAAAAAAAAAAAAAAAAGACAAGTCTTATGTATCCTGTCCAAAAATGTTTAGGATATCTCACTAAGATCCTAGATACTACGTGGTTCATATTAATGAACTTCTAACTTCATTAGAATTCTTTTTTTGAATGATACCTGAGCATGATAAACATGCCATACAACTCCAAAGAATGTTTCTAATATTTTAATATATTGAGAACTGTAGTCTCTGCTTTTCATCATCCACAACCAAATACCATAGTGGGGAGGAAAAGAGGTCCAGAAAAGTACATGCCATTTCCCCAAAGCATTCATTTTTGAATGCTAGTTTTCAAGGCAAATTTAACTTTTAGGGATTTCTGGATACTTACTTTTGAATTTTATATGTTTTAGGCATTTTTGTCTTTTGCCCTCTTTGAACTTTTCATTTTGTTCGTTAAGATTACATTGTAAATGGCAGTGCTTGACCTCAGTCATGGAAAAAAAACAAGGGTTTTATTAGCTAATCTGAAAGGAATCCACTTCTGCTATGTTTTCATTAGGCACAGACAGAAATTCTAGTGGTTAATATAACTCTCCAAACTGCAGTTCACAAATGATTTGTGTAAAAAGAGCTAACTCACTTTTTCCATTGTCATCTTGACATGAAACAGGCAAAGTTTCCCTCTTTGAAAAGTCTGGACTTTTAAAAATACTATACAACGTAGTTTTCTGTGTGTGGAAATTGATGGGATTGAGCTAAAAAAAAAAAATCCCTAGTGAAACTGTTTTATAAGAAACAGTTCACTGAGGTGTTTCCAGTAAGTTATTGTAGATCTGAAAACTTTACAAATGTTCCTCTTGTCCAGCAAAAGAAATACATCTTTCTTCTTTAAAGCTTCAACTCATAAGCATTCCACTTTAGTCACCTCAAGGTGGTAATATCACTTGATGTTCCAAAACGAAAGAACTGGCTGCATGATTTTTGGAGCTCTGCACAGAAGCAGCACATCCACATTGGAAGTTCTGGTAGGTGGCACTGTTTTCTGAGTGACAACTCAAAATTGGCATAAGACTGTAGGTGATGGGACAGTGGTTTTCATGAGGAACTATCATTCCGTTTCAACTATAAATTCTGGTAAAATCACAAGGAATAGTTGTTGATTTTTAAAAATAAGCACATCAATAAAATATTATTCCAGAAATCTGAATTAAAAGACATTTACTCTCAGTCTTTCCTTCATTCCCCGAAATGTCTTAATGCTTTTATCTTTTTTCTTATAATGCTGAAATGTTTAATTCTAGAATTGAAGCAAAAATACCTATTTACATATAGGCCTTTAGATCATCTAATGTTGAGTATTCTGTAGGCAGTAAGGAAATGCAAGGTATCATGAGCAAAACCCACAAAATTCTATTTCAATAATTCTTTATTTACTTCTAATATACATTTTCATAGGAGTGATGATAATTGATAATTTCTGGTTAAAGCATAAGCTTCTGGGCCTCTTATTTAAAAAACAGATTTTACCAGTACAAAGTTGAGTACTAAATAGAAAAATACCTACCCTTTTTCACTTTTATAAACATATTAGCTCATATATTTTTAGGACAATTTACAATTTGGTATCTCCTTTCAAAGACAAATAATTACAAAAATAAGCGAATTCAGGTATTGTGAATTTATGTCTTGTGTCTTCTGAGATTAGCAGGATTTTGGTGTAGTCTTAACTCTGTCCTTTCTTAATTTCACAGTCTCAACTGAAATACTAGATTCATGTGCGATGACTGACATTGAGATATGACAACAATCATGTAGGAAAGGAGGTCCTTTTAAGGTTCTCCTGAATTTCTACCAACCATGCTGTTTTTCATTAGTTCAGTATGCTTAATTATAGGGACAGCACAAGCCAAAGAACTTGAATGGTAACTGATCAGTTATAATTTTTATAGAATCTTATGACATGAAATGAGGAATTGGATCTCTAAGGCCATTTACAGTTTTGAAATCTAAAAACATATAAAGGTCCACAGCTAATTTTCATTGAATCATTACTGTAGAAAATGTAGAAACTTAAATAACATTGAATTAAAGCCATTTCTCTCCCTGCCTGAATAAAACAATATAAATGAATAATATTTGTCTATAAATCTATCTATGTAATGAGAAGTGAGTAAAATACTTGTGTCAAGTAAGGGTTACAAAGAGTTTTTGAAGTTGAAAAAACTATTTTTTAAAAAAGTCAAGTGAAAATTTGAAAATGGTCAAAAAATTTTATTTCTAATAATTCCTTGAATAGTGTTTCCATTGTATGTATTGGAAACATTTTATTGGTAACATTTCATTTATTTAGGAAAGCATTGCTTAATATTTAAAATTCACATATGTAATATTTTAAAATCTCTCTATAAAATGTTGAATTCCCTGTATGCTGGTTTTGGTTATATAAGTGGTGTTTTTGTCAACCACTAGATGGCGTGTATTTGCACTAAAAAATTGGCATGTTTATAAACCACAGGAAATATAAAACAGAACACGTTTTTCCATTACTTGAATAAAACACATGTATAAAGTAAAACTTTCACAAATTTGTAAAAAGACCAAAAGTTTTTGTGAAGACTTGTTTTATAATCCAAAAAGTCTTCTGAGTAGACCGCAGTTGGTGTGCTTCAGCCCTGTGCTCTTCCTGGGGTTGCTGGGCATTTGCAAGACACCCCCACCCTGGCTCTATATGATTATTCCCAGTGTGCTAGGTATTTAGCCACCTCCTGCAACCTCCATCAGGATTTTCTTATAAAACCTATAGGGAACATAAGGCACAGTGTCTTAAAGCATCTAAACTTTTTTTTTCTTGACACAAACAGTGAAGTAAACGAAACCCTTTTCATCTTCTTTTGATCTTAAGAGCACACAAATGTAAAGAGATGAACAAAAAATAACTTATGTGATGCACAGATAATGTAGGAATAAAGCACTATTTTTCTCCCTAAAGTTCAGAAGAAAACAGTATAGTACTTACATTTCATAGTTCTTACAATCATTAGGCAATTACAAATACTTTACCTATCTTTTGAACTAAAATCCAAAATTTTGTTGTTTTTTTCAATAAACAAGAACTCTGTGATGTTTCCCCTAGAAATCAAGAACTTTTTGAAAAGGTGAAAATATTTATTGGGGGGGTGTATTAACTATTTGGCATCCTAGTGAAGGACAGAATTGTAGCATCTTCTGGGAGGGACAGGATAGGGAGGAAAGGAAAAGATGAAAGGAAAGAAAGGACTGAGTGCTTGAGAGAAGGAAAGGGTGCAGAGACAAGGGGAGAGAAAGAAAAAAGAGATGGAGGATGAAGGTAGACCCACGGGGAACAGGCAGGGAGTGAATGAGGAAGGGAAGGCACCACTGAAGACGGATGTGCCTAGGATGGAGGTGGGGTGATGACTGAGGAAGCAAAGGCAGAGCAGGTCTTGAGGAGCCAATGGGGATGGAGAGATAAGCAAGGGAAAGGAAGGGAGAGAAGGGGTAAAGGGAAGAGAAAACTAAGGAACAAGGAAAATGGGTGTTTCTATTTCTTTGTGGCCATGGCTGAATATAACTAACAGTCATTGGCTATTTCCCTCCACACACATTTGCATATATTATTTGTGAAGACACCAAACATATTCAATAAGACAAACTAAAAAATGAATTCTCATACAATAGTTGCATGAACCATAGGTTAAAATATAAGGATGTTTGCTTATGTATGATTAAAAATTATTATCTAATGATTTCTTTCAGCTATTTTTAAGTTTAATATTTAAGTATTTATTTCTATCAAAGTTTGTCCAGTATATTCATGTTGATGAGGAACATACGAATATTTTCACACAAATGAGGTGAATTTTTAAATATAAAATCTATTAAATGCAAATATTGGCAAACACAGCAAATCAGTTTTTTGAAGACAAACAGAATAGTATCTTTACCTTGTTGCTGCAAAGTCAAAATATTCCTGTTGAAAACATTTTTTAAAAATTCTCTTCATTAATGCAAATATAGCTGAAATTCAGAGCATGCAGGAAATACTAGATTCATAACCATAAACTATTAGAAGATATGGATTCATCAACTACTCAAGTGCTGGAAACAACAATAAAAACAGGAACGAGGAAAAATTTTTAGCACTCTGAACCCATTTAAGTAACATTGGTAGATAATCTGTTGTTGCCGCTTTACAGAAACTTATAAAACTATTATAATGATTCATAGTATCTTCCTTTAGACTGTTCTTAATGCATGCTATTTTTAAAAACATCTTATCTTATCGAGGAAACAGTGCTCAATATTCTATCCTTACAAAGAATCCAGCATACAAAGGAGAACATAAACTTATTACAAGAGACCAATAACTTCCAGACTGTGGAGGGAAGCATTCCAAGATGTTAACAGTCCAGGAGGAGAGCCTTTTAAAGCCATTTTTAAAAGTTTCCAGTGCCTTAAACATGAAAACAAGTTAGTACAAGAAAATCTTTATCTAAGCAGCTACAGAACTTCTAAATACACACATGATATTATCTTTTCAAACAAAAGTAAAATGGGAAATTATGCTCAGTTTAACATTTCACAATTGGGAGTTATTAGGAGAAATCTTTCCCCCTTTCTGCCTCTTTGTTAGAAGTAAAGACACAAAAACCTCGAAAAGCTTCTTGAAATTGTACCTACTCACCCCTTTCTTGTTGCGCCAAAATAACAGTGGGATGAAGGAGAGCGAGAAGTAGCAAGGTCCCCTTTTGCACAAAGCTCATCATGTCTAAATTTCAGACATGAGACTCTTTGTGCAAAAAGGAGAAAGGAAAAGCAGTTCAAAGTAGCACCATCAGTTGTTCCCTGCCCTTCAGCACCAGGCCCGTCATAAAACTCAGCCACTGAGATTCCTTTGCTCTGGCCTTAAATAGGAAAAAGTTTGGCTTCCCTCACTTTCCAGCCCCTTTCTGAAATATGAGAGCAGCACCCATCCCCTTAGCAGTAAAAGAAATGATTAATATTTCTTTTTCCCTCATAGAAGACAAAACCCACAGAGTTAGAAAAATAGCACATCTGGAGTTTATGTGCATCTGCTTATGTATAAGTTTGTTACATACCTAAGACTTGCATACCGTTTGTGAACTTATGAACATATGTGGAAATGCTCTGCTTTGTGTTTATAGTATGAGCATTCTCAATGTATGCTTATTTCTCTTTTTAACATTAACAACAGCATAATTTTGAGCAATTGCTTAAAGTCTCTTTTCAAGCATGAATAATTTTGCTAACTTATTCTCCTAGAAGATTTTTATATTGAGATTTTGCTAGAGTCTACCCCAGCTCAATTTAAATAGGGAACTATAAGTGATGAACTTGTTTGTCCCTGTCACTTATCCACCCTGCCTGGGTACCAGGATGTCAAATTTCATGCACTATCGAAAGACTGAGGATCTGAACTATGTTTTAAGGGAATCCTAATAGTTAGATATGAATCTATAGCTGTTTCCATTTCTCACAAATTTCTGGAGCAAGTCTGGGTGCTTTGTGTGTGTGTGAGAGAGAGAGATATCCAATTTATTTGTTTCTTAGAAAAGCTAGAACAGATTTTTTTTTCTAGAGAAAAATTCAAAGTTTTCATGTGTTGATTTTATAAATTCCTGGAAGAGAAAGAGTTTATCACATAGAGTAGTAAAAGAGTATCAGAAAACTTCTCACTTTGTCTGCATTGGTATAAAGTTTAGTATAACAAAGTGTTCTAGATTTAAACTATTATATGCATACTTTCAAAGTCCTTAACAACATATTTTTCTAATATATTTCTGGATCTACCTAAGAAGTAATTTCTGAATCATATCTGAAGAAAGGTTAAATACCATTCTAGGTCTTTGATAAATCTCAGCAGGAAAATATGCTTGTTCATAGTATTTAAGTTATTCCTAATTAATCAAGGTATTTCTTGATAGCATAATCCTCAGTCCATTAGTACCTTAATTCTTTTCTATAATCTGTACTGGTCATTTCAATTCTGATCAAAGTCACCTGCATTTGTTTATCATGTTAAAGTAACCAAGCCCATCTCCAAGCATGAGCACCTAAAATCCTTCCCATTCTTTTTTTTTTTTTTTTTTTTTTTTTTTTTTTTTTTTTTTTTTTTTTTTTTTTTTTTTTTTTTTTTTTTTTTTTTTTGAGAGAGGGACAGAGAGAGACAGAGAAAGAGAGAAACAACTTTATTTAGTGTTTCACATGGCCTTAGTTGCTCCAACACTCAGTTGTGTACGTGGTGCTGGGGTTTGAACCTGGGTCCTCGTGCTTGCCAGGCAAGCGCCGAAACTGCTGAGCCACCGCTCCAGCCCATTCCTTCCCATTCTTACACCAGATCAGGGAAGTCATTTCACATTGACTCAGCTCAAAACTTTCCTTCTCAGGTGAACCATCTCTATCAAATCTCTTTTCATCTTTCTCTTTCTCTTAATTCATGCTATTCAAAGTTTACTCAGTTTGTAAAACACACACACACACACACACACACAACTATGCCCCACAAAATTTAGAAGCCTAGGCAACAGTATACTTTGCCTCCTTATATCCCTAGTCATAGGGAGCACAAACAAAGATATTCCAATGTCAGTGACATCATCTACAGTGAGATATCTAGAACAACACAAAACTCTTAGGCATGTTTTGGTTTTAAATTGGAGGGTTGCTATTTGAGGGGAAAACAGTAACTATTGAGATAGTCATGAATAGAAGCTCTTCTACTGGATTGTTGTGAAGATGTTGGGGGGAAAGAGGTCATATGAATAATCCACTCATTGTCCTATATTTTTATAAAATTCTCTTGGGTTCAATTTCAGAAATGTGATTACTTTTTCTTATGGTGTCTTTGGCACTTACTTAAAAAGTCACATATGTTTATTAAAGAGATTTCTCTTATTGGTTAAATGGCCAATGAAAATTGAAATGTATTGAATTTGTTCACCAGAAGTATTTTTAAGTGTGAAAAATCAGAAATACTATTTTAAAAATATACATTGTATGCTTTATTTCAGGTATGATATGTAAACTTACTATGGCATTTTTAGTTTTTCCCAAATTTATTACTTTGTTTAACCATTCAACTAAAAGCCTTATACAGATGAGAAAAATTCCTGATTGATGAATTTATTAAGGAAAGTTAGATGATGCTTTTCAGATGGAAGAACTATTGGATTTGAACTCATTCTCCAGATTTTTCTGATTTATTGCTCTTTACCACCTTGAGCATATATAGATGTTCTACATTGGAATCTTTTGTATTATGTGCCCTAGATCCTATTCCTCCTGCTGTGTGAAAGTTTCTTAATACAGTATTTGGTGGGTGTGGATCTGAGCTGGTGTTACAACTGGGTGGAACATTGGTGAATTGTATTTTGCAATCTAGCAGCTGATGTAATCTAGACACACATTTCTTTCTATATCTCCCTGACTGCACTGCTGTTAACCAGGATTCATAAACATGTCATTTTGATCTCTGGATTGCATCTGGAATTGTAACACAAATCTAAATACCTGCAGCAACTGAAGCACTGCTTAATCTGGGTCTATTTTATAAAAGAGAGTGGCTGAAAAGATGAGACAAAGTCAGGGTGTGGCAGATTATCAACCAAAAATTCAAATCTTCCAGCTCAGTGGAGTTTGGGAGAGATGCCTTAGCACAGCTGTGATGAACTCAGTAGGCCAGTGAATGTCAGCAGTGCTCTCTACAATAGCAATAAGAAAATCAATTCTCTCCACTATGAAAAGCACATGAGTTTCTCTTGCTGCCTCTTTTCTTTGCTGCATTGCTTTATGTGTGGTTTTCTCTTCTAAGCTAAGGAGATACTTTATTTTATGGACATTTCCTGTGTTCATATGACTGTGATGCCCTTTAAAATGTACCTGTAATAATAATATTCAATTAAAAACATATCAATCCATAGTAGAATTGCAGCCTAGATTGAGATAACTACCAATACAATCGTAGGATACAGTGCAAATCTTCTCTGTTATTCCTAGGGAATAACTGGCTCTTCACGGGTAGAACCACATTTGGAGAGCTCTATTCCTTTTGTTTATTTACTTGCTGTGCTGGGGATTGAAACTAGGGACACTTAACCACTGAGCCACATCCTCAGCCCTTTTTAATATTTTATCTTGAGACAGGGTCTTGCTAAGTTGTGGAGGGCTTTGCCAAGTTGCTGAGACTGGCTTTGAATTTGCAAATCCTTCTGCCTCAGTCTCCTGAGCTGCTGGGATTACAGGCACGCACGCCAGTCCTTTTCATTTTACTTATTTATTTGTTTGTTTATTTGTTTATTGAGAGGGGAAGTGAGAGAGAGAGAGAGAAAGAGAGAATCAGTTTTATTTATTTTTTCATCTGGCCTTTTGTTTCTCCGACACTTAGTTGTATATGTGGTGCTGGGGTTTGAACTCAGGTCTTCACCCAAGCCAGGTAAGCACTCCAACTGCTCAGCCACTGCTCCAGCCCATAATCACTTCAGTTTACCCTACAAATGTCACTTTTGTGCAATATTCATATTTCCTTGACTTTCTGTAAAAGTGTGTGCCACAAAGCTGTCCATTTGGAAATGTTAAGCATCCCTATTCCTATCTGTTCTTTTTATATTTTTTGTTATACCTGAGTCTCTGTATTTCTATATTTGTATTTGATGCTGAAAATTACCCCAGCATTGAGCTGAAAGTTCAAAGAGGTAATGTGACTCCCGAAATTACTCATTGGAATTGGCATTAACTGGCACGCTTTCCAAATTTCATAATGATATTTTCCACTTGGATTAGTCACTGATTGTGGTAATAATATTTTTATACAATTTAGGAATTGGGTGAATATAAAATCGGCACATAATTTTTATTATTTTTCTAATTGGGCATTGTGAAAGGATGGAGAGAAAGTATAAAGTTGCAGAGTTAATGATTTTTTCAAAATCATTATTTTTCTCATTTTGTCTTCTGGTTAATCTGTAATAATTGTCAGTGTTGTATTTAAGTAAAATTTAACTAATCTCAAGTAAATGCTCATGACTTAATGATGGAGTACAATCTTAGGGAATGCAAAACAATTTGCATAGGTATTTATATGTGTGGATGTATGTGTTTATATAATATAATAGAACTAAATGCATATGTAAATACTTTAAAGGTTGACAAAATTAGAACAAATAAAGTTGCTGGAATGGTCTTCAATGCATGAAACATAATTGTATTTGATTTGTCAAGTTTTCTTCACAGAAGTGGATAGACATCTGAGTTTTCCTCTTATATGAATAGAAATCTAGTATTTACCAAATAGACTTTTGATTATTGAAAGGGAAACTGCTATGGAGTTTGAATTATTCAGACTGTGAAGCTTTCTGAAGTGCTATAAGCACGTTCTTCCTGAATGAAGTCTTTATATACTTGTGTTTCAATGGTGGCTTTATTTGCCTTCATCGCTGTTGTAATTCTATTTGAAAATTCATAGAAAATTGGAATGCATCTTTCTACCTAACACAAGACTCATTTCTGAACAGTGTGATTACTTTATAAACTTTGCAAGAGTGACAGGGGCTGGGATGCAACATCTTTCAGGAGTTCAGGAGTTCCCTGTGGGGTCTTCAGTTAACTTAATTATGCTCGAGATTGCAGCTCCATTCTGCAAATCCCACTAGGCTCACTATCAAATATAATTTATCATCTGAGTCAGACTTAGGAATTTTCAGCAGTATCCAACACAGCTGCAATAGCTCTTCAAATGTAGCCAACTCTTTGTGAAGATAAAAAGAAGGCCCAAATCAGGATCTTCTGATAGAAATATGAGATAAGCCAAAGTCAAGCTCATTGAGTTTGCATGCTTTAAATGGAAACTGATTTTAATTCTTATCAATGTTCTTTATATTCAGATACTCAATGCTACTCAATGGGGTCCCATATTCAGGTTTTTTTTTTTTTTTAAAGAGAAGGACAGTGAGAGAGAATTTTTTTTTTCATTTTTCACATGGCTTTGGTTGCTTCAATACTTAGTTGTGTACGTGGGTGCACACTGAGCAAGCACCCGTAACTGCCAAGCTATTGCTCCAGCCCCAATGTTCAGGGTCTTTGAAAACAAAGAATTCTTAAGAACACAGAAAGAAAGCCTCCTGTGGCTAGAGCAGTGGCTCAGTGGTTAAGGCACTTGCCCAGCAAGTGCAAGTATGTGAGTTTGAACCTCAGCATCACATACGCAATGAAATCTCAGAGCAAGGAAGGCCACATGGAAAATTAAATAAAAATCGTTTATCTCTCTTTCTCTCACTGTCCCTCTCTCTTTTTTTTTTTTTTAAAAAAAGGGGGGGGGGCTGGAGTGGTGGCTGGGCACTTGCCCAGCATGCATGAGTACATTAGTTCAAACCCCAGCACCCACATACACAACTGAGTCAGAGCAACGAAAGCCATGTGAAAAACTAAATAAAGATTGAATCTCTCTACCTTTCTCACTGTCCTTCTCTCTTAAAAAAAGAAAGAAATTAAGCCTCTTTAGCCTCCCTCTTCAGAAATAAATGGCAGTTAATATGACCTTTCATATTTAACTTATGATTTTTATTTTCACAGTTACCCCTCTTTAAGTTAATATTATTGCCCATTGGAAAATGGTCTTGTATGGAGAACTCATTTTTGTCTTTATGCTACATAATGTTTAAGAAGCTCTGTATTGTCTCTGGCATAATAACAACATTAGATTCTTGGCAGGAAAAGGCTGTTTCAAATGTGCTTCTTTGGTGTCCGAGGATAAGGGCACTGTTCTCTGGAGTCTTACCTTTCATGTGGCAATGCTCATTTTGGTAGCTTTAATTTGCATTTATATTTAATTATGATTTTATTTTATTCCTGCTTGTAGATTTTTCTTATTCCATATCCCAAACCCCTTTGTAAATTCATGCACAGCAGTAGGTATGGTTCATTGTATGAATAGTCACTGAAAAATATAACAGAGAATGACTATCTTAAATATTTTGATGTTTAATAATATAAATGTTTCTTTAAAAATATTGGGAGATCATGCATCAGTCTTTATGTTGACCTCTACATTTTTATAGATATTAGATATATTTCATGAAATGACTGAGTCAAAATATCTGACTAATGGAAATGAACCAACCTATTAGAAAGTCTCCACATAAAAATTATTCTACTTTGACTACTCAAAATGCTAGTTTTTAGATGATTATACGGAATCAATTAATATTACTCTATTCTTTCATGTCTAGCTATTCTTTCTATTTCCCACTCCCATCCCAACACAATACTAAGCACTCTTAGGTATTTCCTGATGTGCAGTTTGTTCTGATTCAGGCACTCTCTTCTTCTTCTCCTCCTCCTCCTCCTCCTCCTCCTCCTCCTCCTCCCCCTTCTTTTTCTTTTCAAAGAGAGAAGGATAGTGAGAGAGAGAGACAGACAGAGAGAATCAATTTTTATCAAATTTTTCACATGGCATTCATTGCTCTGACACTTAGTTGTGTACATGGGTGCTGGGGTTTGAACCTGTGTACCAGAGCATGCTGGGCAAGCACTGTAACCTCCAAGCCACTGCTCCAGCCCCTCTTTTTTTCTTTTTTAAGAGCGAGATGGACAGTGAGTGAGAGAGAGAGAGAGAGAGTCAATTTTATTAATTTTATTTAGTTTTTCATCTTGTTTTCATTGCTCTGACCTTTAGTTGTGTACGTGGTGCTGGAGTTTGAACCTGTGTCCTTGCACATGCCAGGCAAGTGCTGTAACCACTGAGGCACCGCTCCAGCCCAAGCACTGTCTTCTTAATGAATCTAATGGATCTCTTCTGCAAATGTCTATTTCGTATTTATGAGTTTCCATGCCTTGGCTTCTACTTTCTGTATAAAATGATATTTTCTCATCGCTGTATGTTCCAATCATACTCTATCTTTAAAACTCTGCCCCCAAATTACCTAATCTATAAAATATCTCTGATTCTTCCAGCTAAAATAGTTCTTCTCGTCCTCTGTTCTCCCTCACTTTCCCAATAATTTTTAGTTTCTTTCTATTTACAGTTTTTTATCTCCTTTAACTAGACTGAAACACGGCCTTGCATAAAATAGGCAATTAAAAATATCAAATGGCACATGGTTTTAACATATAAAATGCATAATCCTGCAAAACATATCTAAAGTAATCTATTTTCTTTTCATCCTTTAGAACTCTTGTAATTTCCAGTGAGGTAGTTATTCTCAGTACTTCCATCATTAAGGAAAAAGAAGACCACTCATTCAAGTATAGGAAGACTTTGGATTTATAATGGATTTTAAAAATTACCAGATGTTATAACTTTATTTCTAAAACAGGAAAATATAAACAACAGAACTGATTCACAAGCAAATTGAAAGCACTCAAACTCTGTTGACCACAATATCACAAGTAAGAGATCACTAAAAAGGACGCAATTTGTAAAATGGGAAGAAACAGGTAATTCACCAAGGATTATCTGAGAGAACAGTCAGAAGTTAATTTAAAGATGAGTTAAAATTGAACTAAACTGCATAATAACTTTATTTTGCAAGTAAAAATTCATAAAATTGTACATAAGAGAGTATCATAAGAATAACATACTTCAAAGAGTTCTTCATGTTTTATTTCTGGGGTGTACACTTGACTCAATTTCCTTGCAGTTAATATTGTTGAAATGAGAAAGTTGATACAGAGTAACAAAACAAAACCGAAATTTCCTTACCCTCCCACAAATGCAGACAACTACCCACATCATGTAAAACAAATTTATTGGCTTAAATTCCCTGGGGAATTGTGGGAACATCTATCTCTTTGGTTGTTGAGTATGCCCAGGGCACATGCAAACCAGATACTACTATTCTGGAGACGTTTCCTTTGTGTAGAAAAGGTTAGCTTCTAAGTGGGCAGCCACATCGACCTAGATTCAGCATCAGGGTTGTGTCACCCCTGATGACTGGCTGGTGTCCAGATAAAACAATTGCTGCTGAAGTTGGGTGTGGCTGGCAGTGGGAGGTCAACAGCTGAAGGTTAAAAGTTGGATGCAATATGTAATCAAACTGGGGAGGATTATGTGAGAATTTCCTCCCATTTCCCATTTCTCAAGTTAATGTGGTAAAGCAACATACTTGTATGGTGGGGAGGGGGAGGAGAAAAATAGAAAGAAAAATATTTGCCAGCTATTTATTATGATGATTAATTAATTAATAGCTAAATATAGTCTTTGGAATTAGTTCAAAATACCTAAGTGTTCGTATTTCTCATTCAAAAATTAAGAACTAATGGATCATTTGAAATTGTAGATTTAGAGGGGAAAGAAAGGGAACAGCGCATCTTGGGAGATTTCACTGCAATTAACACTAAATTGAAGAAGGTAATTTTATATCTGCACTTTTTTGCTACAGCAAACACCAGAGCAAAATATGGCCAGACAGTCAATTGGGACAGCATGACACACCACTGGAAAAAATGACTGTTGAGTACAAAATTACAAGAAAAGTAAAATCATTGTTGAAGCCACGTTAGCATATCCTGCTCAAATTTTATCTGATTCTCTAGACACTTCTTTTGGAAGATTCCCCAAAACAAAAGTAGAGAAATTACATAAATGGTTTTCCAAGCCAACCTTTCTGATTTAGTGTGCTGTAAGTTGCTTGCAATGTTTCTCCAAGTAGGGGATCCAGGAAAATTCCTAGGGGTTGTGGATTTTGGAATTTCACCAAATCATTAATGACTGCAGCTACACTGGTTAACCAAATTGTTCCTTGCTGTTATTAAGAAGATAGGATGACAAGTGCATCAGAGGAAATAACAGTAATAGTGATAGACAATCAACACCTTGGGTTGTCTATGGGTATCCATTGAAGTGTTAGTTTGCTGGCTCTGTTTTTGTTGCAGAACCACACTGGGTAGTTACTTTTTCTTCTCCTATGCAAGAAAAAAAAATTACACTTCTCATTTCTTCCTCTTACGAGCTTAGAAATAATGAAATGGTATCAAGCATCAATACTTTTTAAAATCAAGATTTTAAAATCTGAAGAATCCCAAAATATGGACCATACTGAATAGCCATATTCCAAAAGAGACTTACTTACATATTTACTTGGTTACTCATTATTGCTACTTTGTATTTTCTTCACAACCATGAGTTTCTGGGGAAATGCTGTGTCTGTTTTGGGGTCACCATTTCTCTAGCACCCTGCACACACTCTGAAGGAGCAGGTACTCAAAAGGGCTTGCTGACTGAGGGCATGTTGAGATTCTAGTTGAATCCTGATGATTCAAACGTTTTTTTTTTTTTTGACCATTTTCAATATTTTTCCAGTCTAATTTAGACAATTTAAATTTACATTTAAAATACTTCCAGTTCTCAATCTTGAATAGTGATTTTGTTAGAAAACCATTGGTTTATAATAAAAGTATCCATCTTTAAGTCTTATGACATTTTTCTTCATTCCTTTTTCTTAAATCCCAAAATAAAACCCTGCCAAGTAAAAGAAATACAAGAAAACTCAAATACTTTGCTGGAGGCAAGTTTATTAACATTTTTCCCAGAGCATATCCTATTTTAATTGTTTATTTTGGATCACTATTCAAGAGATAATTTTTTTTTTCTCAGAAGCTTTTAAGAAGCTTGGTCTTGGTAGTTTGCATAGTAAAGACAAAGAATGAGATTAAGTGAGGAAGGGGAAGAGAATCTCCCACAGGTAAAATAGTCTCAGAAATTATTTTTGAGGGGCTTGGTGGTTACAGGGCTTGCCTGTCATGCACAAGTACACCGTTTCAAACCCCAGCACCCAAATACAAAGCTAAGTGTCAGGGCAACGAAGGCCATGTGAAAAACTCAATAAAAATTGATTCTCTCTCTCTTCTCTCTCTCTCTCTCTCATTGTCCTTCTCTCTTTGAAGAAAAACTATTTTTGATTTTGCACATTAAATAGTCCTTAAAAATGTTACTTGAGGGAACACCAATCATCCTTAAATAAAATCTGAACAATTTTGAATATCTAATGCCTGATGCAGATTGATCCTGGAATGAAACATGGACAATGTATGTCATACTTAATGAATGAATTAGAGAATGGTTACATGTTTTGATTTTATTAGCATGAAATTTTTTATGGTAAAATAATTGTAGATGATTTCTATAACTAAAACTATAAAGCCTTTCTTAATTATAATAAAAGACATTCTTATGGAGTACTTATGATTTGCTAGTCTTATTCTAAGCTTAAATATAAGCTTTAAAAATTTATATATAGATGGCGATATATATGTATATATATATGTGTATATATATATAAACATAGGACAGGGATGGTGCACCCTACTACACAAACATTGTACTAATATGCATGCACATGCAATATATGTTAGAAATATATTTTTATATATTCCTATATTAGAAATATAGGACTTTTACTATATATTTTATGTATTTCATTTAATCTACACTACAATCCTGTGGTGTACTACTTTTATACATGTTTTGCAGAAGAGTAAACTAATCTCCTGAAGATCACACAGTCAGTAAATGGCAGTGCCTAGGGTAAAATCAGAAAGTGTGATTCCAGAATCATTCTTTTTTTTTTTTTCCACTATTGAGAATTGAAACCAAAGTTACTCTGACACTGAGTAACCTCATCCCCAGTCATTTTTACTTTATTTTGAGATAGGTTACCAAAAGCTCAGTCCTTGTCCCCATTGCCAATCCAATAATGATGACACAATTTGGAGAAAAAGGGAAAATAAGGTTTCTTTCTTTGCTAGCAAAGGAGGAACAATGGAGAATCACATCCCAGAGTCTGTGATTCTGCCCATTAGAGGGAACAGGGGGCATTTAAAGGCTATGTTCCATGCATGCGCTCTCTGTCCAGAGTTGTCATTCGCTTGTTAATTTGGTAGCCATTTTTGAGGTCTTCTAGTACCCTTCCTAAAGTGTGAATTACTTCCTTTCTGTGGTGGGTCTGCACTAAAAGACAGAGAATTCTGCCCAGGATGGGGAACAAAGGTGATCTTGTTTCCCCAGAGATTAGGGAGGGGAGAGATTCATTTTAAAGATAAGTTGCATTGGTACAGCAGCAAGGGCCATGTTCAATGTATAAAGTGGACCACTGTTCAATAGGGTCTACCTAAATTCTCCAGCTTGAACTTGAAATTCTCCTGCCTCAGCATTCATTCTTTTAATCCTCATGTTTATGTTGAATTTAGTAGCCCTAAATGCTTTGAAATATGTTAAAGGCTATATAATCAATGAGTGCAATGAGTGTTTTTGTCTTCAGTGGAATAATTTTGAGAATATTTACTATGCTTAATTCAATGTTAGTCTCAGTAATGTGTTTGTTCGAAACACTTGAAAACTTCTATTGGTGAATCCAAGGAGGGAAAGCTTAATTTTCTTTTACATGCCAGAAACAATCTGTTGACATTTCTAGTGTATAATAGGATTAACAAAATTATGTCACACTGCATCAAAAATTGTGAATATATAATAATCTTGATTTTCTTGCACCCCTCTCATAAAAAGGATTTTAAAGTCCACCCTTCAACACCCTTCAAATAGATCCAAAAGTTTTTTTTTTTCTTCAAAAAACAACATGGAGATCTAGTCAAAGATGCATTCTTTCTGTTGTGCTTGCAAAAATAAATGATTAGAAAAGAGGAAAACCTCAGTATATGCAGAATTTAATAGTCAAAGGAAAAGTCCCTTAAATATGTTGTCTTGAGTTTCAATCTACCAATTTATATCTTTTAATCCTCTTTTTTTGTCTTTCTCAGAATCTATTATTATAATCCAAGTTTTATTGTAGTCAGTTTTAAGCTTGACTTAGCCAACTAAAACCAGAGAGTGAAAAATTAGGCTTTCCCTCCCCTAGGGCCTGTCATGTTGTAAACTGTACAAAATGATCCCATCCTGACAGTGCAGAAATGAACACAACTTTCAAAAAAAACTTACACATGTGGCAGAGAGCTGTCCTGAAATGACATACTTAAGCAAATATTTCCAAAAGGATCATAGTTTTTTTTCCTCTGAAACCCTATTCCCTAGACTTTTCAACATTTCTCAGCTTGATCTCCTCTTTATCACTTTCTGTCTTTGTCATTTCTTCAAAAGTAAGCTTTATCAATCTCCACTTCCTTTCAAGAAAAATGTTTGCTTCAAATAACGCTTTCAATGTAAACTTTTATTCAATGCCTAAAAGCTGTTGAAGAGCATGAAAAAATAAAACATTGTGGATTATAAGTAGTAAATAAATCAAGGCAGCTAACCAGATTCCAAAATACACACACACACACATACACACACATACACACACATACACATATATGTTTTTTTAACATTACTCATTTGAAATAGAAGCCACTTACTCATAATGGCATCGAATTTATACTTCAAACAGGTTTTAATCAGTTAGCTAATTGCACTATTCAAATGCATCCTGAGGACAAGGCACTGAAGATAGCAGATCCACATGAGCAGTAGGTTATGAAATCAAGGGAATAATTTTATAGAGTGGGACTACTATTGAAACACAATTCCTAGAATTTTTGACATTTTTCAGCTTAATCTTTTCTTTATCACTTCCATGATTTCTTTTAAAAAGACATTTACCTAGGGCCACTTTGACCCTGCCCTGGCTTAAATCAATAGGATGTTTCACATTTCTCCACAAACAACTTGTTATCTGCAGAGTTATTTTAATTAAAAGCAAAGCTCACCAATCATAATATGTGTAGAAAAGCATTAGAATCCCTTGAGGCAAGTCAAGGTGACCCAGAGTTGTCTTTAGATCTTTAGCATGTCACCATAATTACTAAAATTCCCCCTTCACTTGGTACCCATGAAAAATATCATGCTCCGTAGCAACTTAAAAACATGGTACAATACTGCTCTCACTCAAACAAAAGTTGAGAGTGGTTACCTAGTCAGGATTCTCTAGAAACTTTCTAGGACTCCTAATATAGTTATCAGGGAAACAAAGGGGACATGTCATCACTCTTGTCTCTGAGAGGACCCACTCCCTCCCTTGAGAGTATTTTTTTTTTTACCCTTCTCCTTTCTTTTCTAACAAATTTTTCAAACTTTTACTAAGTTTTGTGTCTTGCCTAAGATTTTCTCATGCCAGAACACAAAAGCCAAGAACACATGCGTTTTCTGGTATTAGTATCACACTGAGTTTGTCAGGGTATAAACAGAAAAGTAATGCACAATCCCTAACAGATTATAATCTACTCACTATAGAGCAATTTATTTGGCTACTTGGTATAAATTCTCTCATTAGTGAAATGATGAAATTAACAGAATTTGATATGGTTTACTTTAGTTCAAATATCCATGACTTTTTAAAAACTTTCTACAAAACATTCTTCCCCTTAAATAAAAAATTTCATGTGTTTTCTTAAATTTTCTTCTTATTCTTATAATGTATTTTATGTCTATAGGCAAATTTATGTTTTCCGAATAGCACCCACAGAACTAGATATGCCTGTTTTCTGGACTGAAAATAAAATTATAAATAAAAAATAATAATAAATAAATAATAAATAAAATAAAAGTTATCTTTTTTTCTCAGAGCATATTGTTTTAAAACTTGTAAAGACACCCAAACAGCTTTAAAAAAGTTGTTCATGAAGTGTTTCCTCAGTTGTTAAGCCATTTAAGTAAGACCATGAGTGAGCCACTTTATTGTTTTCTTTATGGAATTTACTATAGATGTTTTCCACGTAAAAGTTATGCTAGACTTTTGTATACTTTAGAAAAAATGAAAAATGCTCGAGTGATCTGTTGTACAACCTTGTGCTTAAAGTTAGCAATGTTATATTTCACATTTGAAAGTCTATGGTACCACAATAAAAAATAAAGGATTATAAAATTCTGTATAAATTCTTTATTGTTGCTTATTTTATTATGCTCTGTTAGGTTTTGACTTCCTATTGGAGTAACATGTTTAATTTCTAGGATTTAATTTTGAATGGTAATAACTTTACAAGACTATGCTTATCAGTGACTAATATCCATTTACCTCTCCATTTTTTACAGTTTAGTGAAATAAACCTAAAAGAAAAAAAGAAGTAAGAAATTTACCTTCTCATTTTAGCCATAATGTTTCTTATTACAAAATTCAAATCAAAAGATGGAAGGTTTTTAAAACTAGTGGTTACTGCCTAAAAAAAGTTAGAATTTTTAATATTTATAATCCAAAGGTGGGGTGACCAGATTGCTTGAGCTATGACAGGCATATTCTTCATTGAACTGTCAAAATCAAAGTTTTAAAAGTTTTTCAGACACAATAATCAAATCTCATTTACATTGCCTGTGGTACATTTAGTCTCTTTTCTGTTGCTATACCTAAACATCTGAGATAGGAAAATTTAAAAAAGAGCAAGGTCAATTTTGGTTCACAGTTCCAGAACTCCAAAAGCAAGGGACACAGTATCTACTCCGCTTCAGATGCAAGCTAGGTGTTGCTCCATGGCAAGAAACAGAAGAGCTTCTGGAGCTGGCCAAGCAGGAGCAGATAACAGAAGCAGAAGAGCTAGTGGAAAATAAGGGGGAAAGGAGGCTGATCTCCTAACTCAATACCAAGAGAAAGATAATTCATTCATGTGGTGGATCCTTGATTACCCAAACACCCTTTAAAAGTCCTACTGTATTTCAACACCCTTATTTGGGGACCAAGCCTTAGGTGCCTCACTAAGTGCTGACAGTAATGTAACCCTTATTTGTGCAGACTAAATGCACTTAAAAATGGTGGGGTATAGATATTGAAATCACTACCTTGCAGTTGGATAATTACATGTTTGTAGCTACAAAGATATGCTCAGCTTAGTTCTTGATACTGCAGAGCTTATTTTACTGAATTTTGGTGATCTTTTGTGATAGTTGACAGATGAATGAAGATCACCTACTGAGATGATATCAAAACAATATGTATGAAATAGTTTTTACTAACATTCCTACAGCACTGTGAATAATAGACATAGCAGAGTCCTTAAATTTGCAGAAAATATAATATTACGTGCTACAGAAGAACATTAGGAATAAAAGAAAAATCTGAGAATATGATAAGTGTGGACCAATACTAACACAGTGAAATTGTGCAACAGACAAGTACAAAAGCATTAGTAAAATATCGTTTTACAAGAGTATGGTGAAAAGAAATATGGCCACATGGTAGTAGTGCCTATGATAGGTAGTGACTATCATAAGGTTTAATTTATAAATAACCTATAATGCAATATAATAATTGTACTACTATACTACAAATAAAAGTCCATGAATGTGGTATTCTCCCTCACCATAAATTTTATTTCTGTTTTTGAGAGTGTGTGTGTTCTTTGCTCTGAACATCATGCCGGGCTTTATCATATGCCCTATACTGTAGTTAATCTGTCCTTCCATGTTTTATGTCCTGATGACTCCTTTTTACTTCTATGAGTGTAGGTTCTACTGGGCATCTTCCAGATGAGCCTGGAAACTTACCTTGGATTGTACCTTTTCTTCGTAGTCAATTTAAGCTCTGTAGGAAAGGGGGCACCACTTTCTTTTCATTGGCAGAGAAAGCCTCCCAATATTTTTCATATATTTAATCTAAACCTATACTTAATCTGTGTGTCCACCCTTTGCTTCGAGTAAATGATTAGGTGTCACTTATTTCAGGGAATGCCTTGCTGAAGTCTTTGCATGGGTTTAGTGCTTTCTGGTGCAACACACTGCCATCAATTAAAGAGTTCTCTCATGGTTTCCACCAACAAACTTAAAGCAAACAGTTTTTTCTTCTTAACTAAGGACTTATCATGAACTGTGGCTATAACTTTTGCTGTTAGCAAAACCAGCATGAACTTATTTTTTCTTCTTAATTTTATGGATAGATTTGTTCTTGCTATAGATCTTAGTGACCTCAACATACGATTATTTTCCCCTATCCCAATTATTACGCTTTCACTTGAAGGAAGCCCTTTGGAGCTTCTCTTTGACATATTCAAACTGTCAGAAAAAGTAAAATAAGGGTTAGAAACTGAAACTTGGCAATTTGAGGGTAGTCGATCTGGCAATAGAGAGGGCCACTATATGACTAATGGATGATATTCTGGACAAATGGATAATTCATGCCCTTGGTAGAACAGAAGGGGGACAGTATGGTATTTCAACATTTGATCCAGAATAGAACACAATGTAAAGTTTATGAATTCTTTATTTCTGGAATTTCTCATTTAGTACTTTCAGACCATGATGGAACAGGGCTAAATGACATTGTAGATAACAAAACTACAGATAAAGGGGTGACTATTTATCTAAGATAAAGGGGTACTTCCCTTCCATTCCATTCATTTCCTTCTCTCTCTCTTTTCTTTCTTTCTCTCTATCCTCCTTCCCCTTCTTCCTCCTTTTTCTTCACCGTGTTTGTTCTTTTTTCTTTTGCATATCTTGCGATTTTAACCACAGCAGGGTGTACGTGGTGAGCATTATCCTGCCTCAGAGCTTGTGCACTTCCTGGTACCTTTTGGATCCTGATATGTGCATGATTTTTCCCTTCCGACTTCTTTAGGTCTCTGCTCAAATACAACCTCAGTGAGTACTTCTTGGACTGTTCCATTATGAAATTATAACACTTGCTGGAAAGTGGATAGAATTGGTAAGATCAGGCTAAGTATAAGTCAGACTCAGAGAGTCAAGGACTGAATGTTTACTCCATATGCAGAAGCTAGAGAGACATGAGGAATTTTAAAAGGGGGCATCTTGTGAAAATAGAAGAGAGAACAGTGGAGTAGAGGAAGAAGGATGAAGGAGAGGGAAGAGGAATGGGAAAGAGAGAGAACTGTGAGATGAAATTATCCAAACTTTGCTATGTGCATGTATGAATACATCACGATCAATTCCACTTTTGTGTATAAGTGTAGTGCATTGATAAACAAAAGTTAATAGAGGGAAGACCAATAGAGTAGAGGAAGGGGATCATGCATGGTGGGGGTAGAGGGCATTATGGTGATAGTACTGAAGATTAAAACAGAGCAAATTATTTTATATATATTGATATGTCCAAAAAACCCCACAATTATGCATAACTATAATGCACCAATTAAAAATGAATTAAAATTAACAAAACCAAACAAAGTTTGCACATACTTTTGGTTCTTTGCCTTTTCTTTCCTGCTATATTTTTCTTCTCACCACTTACAATTCTCTGGTATGTCACATATTTAACTAACTCCTTAGGTTTCTTTCCCTACAACTGGATTATAAGTTCCACGTTCCGCAGGGGCTTTTATCTGTTTGATTTTCTTTCATATACCACCAGCACCTAGTACTCAGTCCCAAGTACTGAACATAATAGCTCACCAATATAAACATATATTTTTTTTTAAAGAGAGAGGGATAGTGAGAAAGAGAAAGAGAAAATCAATTTTATTTAGTTTTTCATGTGACTTTCATTGCACTGACACTTTGCAGTGAATATGGTGCTGGGGTTTGAACCTGCATCTTTGCACATGCCAGGCAAGTGCTGAAACTGCTGAGCCACTGCTTCAGCCCCATTCATAAATATTTTTAAATGAATGAATGATTAAGTAAACTAAATTTTTTATCTCTTTCCTAAGTTCCAGATGGTACATCCAAAGACCTAGGAAATACATCTACTTAGATGTCTCCCCAAAAATTTGAATTCTCTGTTATTAAAATCATACTCATTATTTCAAATCTCTCAGTATCTTCACCCCAGATTTTCACTACAATCCATCTCTTGCCTATATTTTTGTAACATCCTCTGAGTTTCTAGCCCTGATTTTAATCTTTCTGATTTTAATCATTTCTTGAGAATTTGTTCTAATCCAAATTTGATGCTACCATTTGCCAACCTATGAATTGTCAATGGAATTTTACCACTCTTGATTAAAAACCTACATCTTAAGAAACAATTACCTCATTCTTCTTCATCTCACTGTCCTGTCTCAACTCTCAACACTCCGGATTCACTCTGACCATACTAATTACTTTTAATTCCTCTAAACACCAATTTTTTTCTTTCCTAATCTCCAGATTATCACACCTTTTCTGCTTGATGCACTCTTTCCAGAATCCACTGTCACAGACTAACTCTTATCCATCCTTTATTAGATGGCCCTAAATCAGGGTCAGTTGTTCTGAATAAGTGCCTACTTAGTACTTACACTTTCTCAAAGCCATCATCAAGCATTATTTAAGTTGATTATTCCATCATATATTCTGTTAGAGCCTAAGAATCAAGCCAATACTCATCTTTTTAGTTTTGCATATATATATATATATATGCAATACATATATATATATATGTATTGCTAAAGCTCACTATAACCCATAATTTATGGTACATGGGGTTGTCTCTCATTATCTGTGGGAGACTGATTCCAGAACCCTTGTGAATACAAAAGTTTTGGGACACTCAAATCTCTCGTATAAAATTATGTAGTATTTGTATCTGACCTAAGACTATTCTTCTGTATTCATTATTTTTAATATCTGTTTTCTTAACTGATACATAAAAACATAAAACTATACATATTAATGGGATACTATGTAGAGTTTCCATATATATCATATACTATTTAAGTAAGGTTAAGCAGATCTATCTACTCATACATTAATCATTTCTTTATGGTGAAAACATTAGAATCCTTTCTTCTTTTAAATATATGCAGTTACAAATTTGTTATGTGTAGTCCTCCTACTCTGCCAAGCATTACAGAACTAGTTCTTCTAACTGTAACTCTGAACCCACAAATAATCTTTCCCATTCTGTATAGTATAAATCATATCTAGATTGCTTGAAGTAATAATACTGTGTAAAAGCTATGTAAATATCTGTTATACCTTATGGTTTAGGGAATAATTACAAGAAAAGAGTCTGTATATGTCAAGTAAAGATGTAATTTTTTTTAAGAGAGAGGGACAATGAGAGAGAGCGAGAAAGATAATCAATTTTGTTTAGTTTTTCTTGCGGTCTTCATTGCTTTGAGACTTCCTTGTGTATGTGATGCTGGGGTTTGAACTCCTGTTCTCACGCACGCAAGGGCGCCTAGCCACTGCTCCAGCCCTAAAGATGTAACTTTTAAGAAACTATTTTCAATCCCCCCTTCGGCTGAAACTGCAGGTGCAGAACTCCTTGAATACAGAAGACCTGCTCCACTGGATATTTGTCAACAGTGAAAGAATGAACAGAATTGGGGGCTGTGGAATTAGGCTTTATTCTTTCTAAAAAAGGACAAGCTTAGATTTCTCATGAAAATAAATTGTCTTAAAATTTTAAATTGGATAACAATAGTATATCTAAAATGCAG
Organism: Aplodontia rufa; assembly: GCA_004027875.1. Taxonomy (NCBI): domain Eukaryota; kingdom Metazoa; phylum Chordata; class Mammalia; order Rodentia; family Aplodontiidae; genus Aplodontia; species Aplodontia rufa. The sequence goes on along the minus strand of PVKS010007107.1, from coordinate 12,823 downwards.
CAAAGATATTTTAGTAGTTATATTTAAGGTCCCTCTCTTGTTTTAATAGCACAAATACGTCCTAACCTATAACTGGTACTTAATAAATACCTGGTAAATATCATGCACATCTCTTCCTTGCTGCAGTCAGATAAGAGACAATCGTTGTGAATATACACAGATTATTTGATCATTAACTTTACCAGATTTGAGGGCTGGGGTTGTTGCTCAATGGCAAGGTGCTCACCTAGCACAGAGGAGGCCCTGGGTTTGATCCCCAGAACCATGATAAATAAATGACTAAATGACTAAATAAAATGACTGTACTGTATTTTAGCGAAAGCATTAAAAACGCCCTGTAGAGCAGAATGTGGCTCCTCCTGCCTACTGTTCACCATGAGACTGAGAATGACCACATGGGTAGAAATGAATGTGAGAACTTTCAGAGGTTATCTCAATATGATTGTTTTAACCTAGTAATTCTAGTCTATGTTTACCTTAATCACTATTATCAAAATCACTATTCAATAACTTACATCTTCAGGCAGCACTAATGCCTGCCTGGCCAATCATTTCACAAGTTGTTAGTTGTATCAATGGAATGTTCTCAATTGTTACAAATCTACATGCTTAAAGCTCTCTGGGATGCCCAGTACCTTTAGTGCTTTCAGACTTCCCAATTAGCTGAAATCAAGTTGTTAGCCTCCTCTCTTGTTTCTCCTAACTTTGAATAAATTCCTTATCTTCCTGTGTCATTCAAGGATATAGAAGAAGTATTTCCAGTTTTCTGTCTCTGGGGAGCTGGGAGTGGCGCTTCAGACAGGGAGGACAATGCTCTGCCGTGGATTTATGGCCCGATAAGAAACTTTTTGTTTGTTCGCTCTTCTCAAAACTGCAGCAGCCTCTCTGAAACAATGCTGGAAACGTAGACGAAGAAAAAGGGTGGAACCCGTTTGAGCTTGTGAAATGACTCCAAGACCATGTGTATCATTTTTCCTTGTCAAAAAGTTATTGCCATTTTTCAGAACTCTGCTGAGGATTTGGAATCCATCTCTTTGCTGAGTCTGCTACGTGTTACAATTCTCCTCAGACCATGAGCTAATGTAGCAGGATAGTACAGCATCTGGTATTGTTAGAGCATTAAACTTGATTTCATGCTTAAGACAAATGTGCTGATGAGGAGCTTCCTTATACTACTAACTAGAACTTTATTGTGCCACATAGGCAAATTCATACTCAAAAAACAAAGCAAACCAACAGCTAGAACCAAACAATTTTTAAAATAAAGGAAAAATCTACATAGGAACATGTTTTCATTTCTCTTATTGAACTTGGATTGTTTTTTGTCAGAATTCAAATATTCCACATCACATTTTAGTGTAATGCTTTTCTTCTAGTTCCACTTACATAAGACATTTCTGACTATGGCAATGATTTCCTAACTGAAACAAGCAGCAAAACGTGAGGAAGAATTTTGAAGTTATATAATACTAACCTGAGAAAACGAGAGTTAGTCAAGCTTTATTTGAAATCAAATATATGATAGTGGTTACTCACTCTTTTGCAGCTAGATCTGCATTTACTAACATGACTTGATAATACGCTGGGCTTCAGTAAACCTCTGAGCTGCCAGTCTACCCCAGTGGGATTGTCAGAATGGTGAATGACAAGTTTCAATAATTTGAAAGTGAGATATGTGGAGAGGAAAGAATGTGAAATTAACATATGAAATAAGTTGGAAAAGCAGATGGGTTGGAGTGAGATTTTGAGATGGAAAGGATTGAGCAAGTATGTGAAATAGGACTGGAGAGGAATGCTCTAGAGGAAAGGCGGAAGAGACATAAGAAACAGATGGTTGGGAAATTACTAGTTTATTTTATACTTGTAATTTATTATCATCAAATATGTACTCATTTGTCAGTTAATAAATAATCCTGTATAAGAAGTATACTTTATAGCAAAATTCTAATAAAGAATTTATAAATAAACTTTTTATAAAATAAAGTATTCATTAAACTTTCATATTTAATCACATTCATACCATTAGGAAGACATTGAATTTATCATATATGTTTATAATTTAACTTACAAGTACCACTTATTTTCTTCAAAGTATAATTTTACATTTGTGTACTTGATTCAAAGTCTATACAATCTCAAGCAGAAAACAATGGTTTATAGTAAACTAATAAAGTTGGCAGTATTTTACCCTTCCTCCCTCTTACTTTTCTTTCTTTTTGACAGAGAGAATAAATTTTTATTTAGTTTTTCACATGGCTTTCGTTGCTCTGAGACTTCGTTGTGCACGTGGTGCTAGGATTTGAACTCACGTACTTGCGCATGCCAGGCAAGCGCCATAACCACTGAGCCAACACTCCAGCCCTTTCCTTTCTTTTTCTGTATCATGGTATGATTCCTCAGAGAGAATTGGAAAAGTACACACTTGTGTTTGCATCCACAGAGTCATTCTCAGAAGTCTGTGAAATCCATATAAGATTTTAATTTTTTGTGTGTGCTTTCATTTTGAAGATAAATACACACCCATGCAAACACATATCTATAATCTGTAGGGTGCATATGACTATTTTATATCAGAGTGGTGCCAGGCAATAATCAACTCACATGCTGCCATGGCTGGCTACATGGATCCAATCATCACTATGGTTCCAAAAGAGGAGTGGCAGGAGAACCTGAGGAGAGGATGAGGTGGAAGGAAGAGAGAGTGAGTGAGAGAGGGTCCGGAAGAGTGTGGGGAGGAAGAGAAGGAAGAGAGAGGAAGGGAAGGGTAGAGGAGTGAGGAGGGGAGGGCAGAGCAGGGGAGGGAAGGGAACAGGAGAGAAGAGAGAGAGACTAACTCTTGATTATACACTTTCATATAATGTGGACATTTAAACATATTTTAAAAAAAGAAATCTATATAAATGGGAAAGAAGAGATGTAACTAAAGAACTGAAAAAAAACTGAATAAAATGGACATAATTGTATTTTAATTTAATACCTGAATCAATATCCAAACGATAAAACTACTAGAGGAAAATGTTGGAGAAAATCAATTTGATTGATCAACTTGATAAAAGTCTCTTAAAACAGTTTCAGAATAATAATACAAAAATAATAAATGGTGCATATCAAAATTAAGTACTTCAGGTCTTTAAACGACACAGAGAAACGAAAATAATTGTTAGGCAAAAATATTTGCAAACCATGTATCTTATGAGGAACTTGCATCCAAAATCTTTATAGAACTCTTAAAACTCAGTAAGATAATAAATAATCCAATTAAAAAATTAAAATATTCAGTCACTTTATTAAATAATAAATATGTGAATGGTAATCAATATGTGAAATGATGCACAATATCATTAGTCATTAGAGAAATGTAAATCAAAACATCAATTTGATAATACTGTACCCTTATTAGAAAGTTTAAAATTAAAATGTTGAGGCTTATAACAATTGAAATTCTTATACAATGTTATTATAACTACTTTAAAAAATACTTTTCAAGTTTCTTAAGAAGTTAAACATACTTTTACTGTATGATTCATTCTTTTTGTTCCTAGTAATCTACTCAATGGTAATGAAAGTATATACCAATATTTATTCATGAATGCTCATAGCAACTTTATTTTTAGTAACTAAAAAACAATGAAATAGTATATGCCTATAATGACAGACCATTATGATACTAACCAATTTTGGTGCATAGCAGAATAATTATGCTGGGAGAAGCTAGACTCAAAAGAGTAGATACTGTGTGATTTCACTTATACAAATTTCTATAATATGCAACTTTATCAATTGTGTTAGAAAGAAAATAATTGGTTTTCTAGGATGGAGAGATTCAGGAGAGGTAGGAAGAGGAATTGCAAAAGGATCTAAAGAAATTTTGTAGGTGATAAATCTATTATCTTAATGTAGTGATAGTTTTATGGAGTATTAATATCTCAAATCTTTCCAATTTACTTTAAACATGTGTAGTTTATTACAACATAAACAAAGACCTCACACCATGAGAAATATTGGGGGAACATGATCTGTAGATAAGAGACCTCTTCCAAGTGGAAGCATGGATAAATGTCATTTATGGATTACATAAAATAATGTAGGGGATAGGACCACACTTTGATTGAGACAGAGAAACCTTACCATGGGCGCTCTACTTCACAGAAATTATACATCCCACACCACAGAAAGGAAAAGTGTTAAGTACACTGGAGATTAGGCTACCTGCAGGGTCTGAGGAAGCAGTCACTATAACACTGCCCTGACTTGAGGCACTGGCCATTAGACTGGGACACCCCAAGGCCAGCCTCACTTCAGCCTACTAAGTTGAATGTTCCCATGACCACCTTCAGGATCAATAATTTACCAGAGCAGCTCACAGAACTCAAGAAAGCACTACACTTACAATTAGTTTTATTACAGTGAGAGTATTCCAATTAAAACCAGACCCTAAAATAAATGAATAAGATAAATCTAAGAGGATTCTAAATATGAGACTCTTTTTGTTCTCAGGGACTAGTTACCCTCCTGGCATTAAAGAATGACAATGCTCAAAAAAGTATTACCAACCAGAAAAGCTCACTGTAGTCCTCGATGTCCCTACTTTTTATTGTGGCTTACTCATATACTGCTCATATGGTTGATGGGTGGTCTCCTGTACCCAGAGATTCCATGATTACCTTTAGTCACCAGTTCCTCCAGAGGCAGGAACCAACATGCTGTACTCTTTAGCCTTCATCAAAAATTCTGTTAGACAGATGGCAAAGCCCTCAGTAAACAAAAACAGGCAATTCTAGGGGCCTAGAGATTACCTCCCAGTAGTTGAAGACAAAGGTTCACAAATATTGTAGTCAATTATGTTGGTAGAGTTGAATCTAGCTGTCCAAGGGATGTACAAGGGAGATTTCAAACACAAAGAAAGGCATGAAAAATGGGGTCTACATAATTAATAATTAATTGCTATAGAATAGTTCAAGATTTTTGCTGTGTGGGATGGGAGAACTGGTGCAAGCTGGAGATATGTCTTTAGGAAAGTAAGACAATTTTGTTGAAGAATGGATAAATTTAAAGGTTGATGAGAACACATTTTTTGTTAACAATAAAAACAATATGAAAGGAACTTAGAAACTAAGAAGTAGGTAATATAATGTTATAGCAGAAAGTTTTGGATGAAATTAAAAAGAAGTATGACTTAGAGCAACTAGTGGGGTTGAAAACAAAATGCTCTTTAACACATTGGTACTTCAATGTAAATGAAATTTTACCTACAGAGGAAGAAATACATAAGCATATTTCTGTCCTACTCTGGGCTCTTTAATATGCAATATGATCACATCATGTTTATCCTCAGCCAATTTACAGGTAGAACATGGAATACTTAACTTTGGGTACAAATAGATGGATTTAGGGTTGGGCCATCACAATTTCAAAATTAAATCCACATGTAAGAGAATCATACAATCTGTATTTAACCAAATGATATTATGTAGTGAAAAATATAAGAACTGGGTAAGTAGAAATAGAAAGTAAAATTTATTCATGAATAGCTTTTCAGTTAAAGTTAGTCTTGAGGGCTGGAGCAGTGGCATGGTGGTTATGGCACTTGCCTGAAATGTGCAAGTACAAGTTCAAACCCCAGCACCATATACACAACAAAGTGTCCCAGGAATGAAAGTTATACGTAGAACTAAATAAAGATTGCCTCTCTCGCTCTTTCTCTGTCCCCTCTTTCTTAAAAAATAAAAATGAGTCTTGAAACTAATTAATGTTACAATCAAAATTTCATTTTTGATCTTGATAATTAGAGAAAAATATGTTGAAAAATATGTTTGTGGAGTACTCACAGTACAAGGAAAGAATAAATGTAAGGGAATTAGATGACCACAGAAATAGAATAATGTCTCATTTTTGTGATAAGCACATTCCTTCTAGTTGGGGTAGGCAATGTTAAGTGAAAAAGTAAACTTACAGTAGTACACAGAGGATATTCTAGGACAAAATCACATTTTTCCCGTTTTTTTCCTTTACTCTTCAGAAGAGGCCCTCAGTGTGCCTGTGATAGATGTCATTGTTGTTTTGGTTTTATTTTAATTAGGGGTTCTGGCTGTTTATTTCTTCCTTTTTTTTTTTTTTCAGTTGTCACCTCCAGTAGCCACCATTCTACTCTACTTGAAGGCCTGACTATTTTTAGATTCCACATGTTAATGAGATCACATAGTACTTTTCTTCTGTGCTAGCCTTATGTTACTTGGCGTAATCTCCATGATCTCCATTATCATCTATGTTGGTCTTCTTTTATCAGATGGCTGAAGAGTATTCTGTTGTGCATATTTGCCACATTTTCTTTATCAGTTCATCCATTGATGGGCACTTAGCTTGTTTCCATATCTTGGTTATTGTGAATATGGTTCAGTGGTTCTAAGACATCTCTTCCACATACTGATTGAATTTCCTTTGGATATGTAGCCTGAATTAGAATTAATGAATCATATAGTCATATTTTTAAATTTTTGAAAAGTCATATGTACTGTACTAATTTATATTCCCTCCAATAGTGTAGCAGTGTTCCCTTTACTCCATATCTTTATTAACTTTGGTCTTTTTACTAAAATATTTTTTAAACTTTACAAGGTGATATTTAAAGTGTTATTGAGAATCTTCTTGGTTTCTTTGTTTTAGTCTCCAGTTGTTGTTTCCCTGATGATCAGGGATGTTGAAAGTTTTTTCATATATGTGTTGATCATTTGCGTGCCCTTTATAGAGAAATTTATCTTCAGGTCCTTTGTACATTTTTTATATTAGGCTTTTTTTTGCAATTAATTTGCTTGAATATGGACTATAATCTTGTTTTATTTCTACCTAAATGCTTTCTTTTAAATTTTCCTCCATAACAAATTCCATAGTAGACAGCATCCTTGACTATAAGCCACCAGAGCCTCCGGGATAGAGATTTTCTTTGTGCCATTTTCTAGAAGAGTGACATTAGATAAGGCACTGAATCTGTTTGAGCCTCTTGTTTCCTTATCTTCAACGGAAGAATAGTGACATAACTGTTTCCCCTTTATGTTTTGGAGATTTTTTGAGATAAGGTAGGTACAAAACCTTTTGAGCATATAAAACACTAAACACAATTGCTTATATGCTAAATTAATTGCATATGATATTAAATAACGTTAAATTTTAAAAATAGCCAAGAGGGGCTGGAGCAGTGGCTCAGCAGTTATGGCACTTGTCTGGCATGAGGGAGGATGCGGATTTGAACCTCAGCACCCCAGGTACACAATGAGTGTCACAGCAATGAAAGTCCTATGAAAAACTAATAAAATTGATTCTCTCTCTCACTGTCCCTCTCTAAAAAAAAAAAAAATAGATAAGAATCCAGGCATGTTGGCAAACACCTATACTTGTAGCAACTAGGCAGGCTGAGGCAGGAGGACTGCAAGCCTGGGCAACTTAGCAAGACCCTGCCTCAAAGTAAAAAATTTTAAAAAAACAAAAACAAAAACAAAAAAATGACAGTGAGATGTAACTTGATAGTAGGGTGCCCCTGGGTTCAATCCTCGGTACCATAAAACAAATAAACAACTAAATAAATAACAAAAATTAAAAATTAAACAAATACAGTCCTTTTTAAGTATAGTAAGCATTTTAGTACATAAGTTAGTTTTAAAGGAACAAACTGTAGATTTAGAGAGTTTCTTCCAAATCAGTCATTTTAAAGACTTGTTTACTGTATTGGAACTACTGATGAGCTATTTGCCATTTTTAAAATATGAATATTTATTTCCTACAAAGCTTTCAACAAATTTGTATGCCTGGATACATTCTTAGCAACTAACACATTAAAGGAAAATAGATTTTTTTAAAAAAATATTTTTTCTCCAAACAAATAAAACACTGGATATAATGAAAAAAATGGCCTTAGGAAGAGAAACAGATGTTTTTAGTTGTTGGGAAGGTTCATGGAAATATATTAGTAACCACATATTTCATATTGCAAATCACCTCCTTAAGATGCTCAGTTTCACAGATGTGTAAAGTCTATCTCTGTGGCAAATAACAAAAAGGCCTACCATAGAAATCCATATTCTAATATCTGGAAACTGTGAGTTATGTTTGGATCCATGGTAAAAGCAATGAAGGCAGAAGATGAAATTAAGGTTGCTAATCAGCTGACTTTTTAATAAGGAGGCCATCCTGGATTATCTGAGCATTTCCAAAGTCATCACAAGGATCTTAAATGTAGATGAGTCAGTGTCAGAGTGGTTTTGATGTGACAAATTTCAAACTCTTGTTTCTGACTTTGAAGACAAAAGGAGGTCACAGACCAAGTGGTATGGGTAGTCTCTAAAAGCTGGAAAGATGAAGGACAACCTAGGTTATCCTCGAGAGCTTCCTGAAAGGAATGCAACTCTGTTGACATCTTGATTTTAGCCTGTGAGACCCATTTTGGTCTTCCAACCTTCAGAATTTTATATGTGTTATTTTCAGCCACTAATTTTGCAGCTTTGTTACATTGACAATAGAAAATTAATACAAACTCTTTGATTTCAATGACTATAAAAAACTGACTCTGATTGCCAGGAACTTGAAAGCCAATGGAAAAAGCATATTAGAATTTTATATTATATGAACAAGTATATAGAGATAGTTTCCCTTAAACCACAGGATAAACTAGATATTTTGTATATGGTGTATGTCCAAATTCAATTAGTTATCTCAAATTTAAATTAATGAACTGAGGACAAGAGAAAAGAAAAATTGCCCAAATCAACATCTCAAAGATCCTTCTGATGAGCAGATTTATAACTATGCCATTGCTTAATAGTTTTGATGGAAGCAAGTGTTGAATTTTAATGAAAAATATATCTTGTTAACACCTTCTCACTGGATAGGAATCTGATCCTGTGGCAATCACAATTAATTTAGAACTTCCATAGATGCATCTCTCTGTCAAATAAAACATTATTAAATAAAACATTATTATAATTATTACTATTTTAATAACATGGTTGCCTATAGGAAGCCATAATTTTTCTCTGCAGAATTTTTATATGAACATAAAGAGTATAAAATTTGCAGAATTTACCAATTATATTTTAAAATATGTGGTTTATTTTGGAACGGAGAATGCATTTCTAAAACACTGAAAAACAGCAACAGAAAGAAAACCATATAAGGCCCTTTCTACCCACTCATCACCAACACCAAAGACAGAGTTTTTAAGTAATGCTTTGGATGGAAATGCATTAACCTCTCATTTTTTTATTCCAGTAGTCATGGCTGCTACTGCCAACATGTATTACGTGTTCTCACCCCACACTCTTGACCTCATATGGCACCTGTCCTCAAGAATGAAATGAAAGCAGTTACAAGGGAATTAAAAATGGCATGTGTCATTGGGATGTGGCAAAAGAGTTTTTTTGGGGGAAAATGCTGCTACTTAAAAAAATAACTTTCACTGTTATAAAATTTTCTTAAAATATTTTATGTAAAATATAAGAAGCATTTATTTATACTCCTTTAAATATTTGCTGGGTATTTAATACACACCATTTATATCATATATATGTATATATGATATATATGCACATATATATCATATATATCATATATATATATATGATATATATGCTTAAAGAAGTGAATAATTACTTCATTATCATGTTTATTGACAAAAGTACCAGTGTAATATGATTGAAATAAAGTTGGTTACGCTATTCTCATTCTATTTTGCCTAATCACAGCCATGTTGAATTATATATAAAGTCAGAGGGGACAGATTTTACTCAAATAAGTTGAACTATAATGATGAATGCTAAAAAATTATTAGATTAGATAAAATCAGATTCATATTATATATAATAATGATATGAGAATAATTAAATGTAAATTTCCAAAAAGATTTTTTAAATTATGGTATTAGAGGTTGAAGTGTGCCTCAAAAGAAATAACATATAATATCAAAGACCCATCACCTTCCCTTTACAATCATTTCCTTCTCCTGTGCCAATAAATGCATTGACTCAATTTTATTGTACTGATTTTACTTTAGTCTTAGCTAGAATCATGGCTTTAAATTTTTCATAAATATCAAAAAGGGAAAGAGTAAAAGAAAGAGTTGATTTTTGTTGGGGGATATTTTTGCAAAATTTTCAACCAGAGGAAGATAATTCGAGTTCAAAGTTAGAAAGAAAAATATAATAATCAAGTAACTGGCAATTGTCCACAGGAAAAGATTATTCATGAGCCAACAGGACTGGAACATTTTAGAGGAGATGGAAGCTGTGGGTGGAAACTCACTGTCTACATTAAATAAAGTGGGTTTTGGCACTACTTTAAACTGGATGTCTAGGTCTGTCTGTACACTTTTGTCTTCCCAGACAGTCAGTTTCACTGAGGGCAGTGCAGTGGGGGTGGGGAGCAGGGAAGCCAAGTGCAGTAATCCCCTTCTGACTTGCCAGTTCCCTGGAGGAGGTTGCAAGCAGCCCAGCTGAGTCTCATCACCGCCACGGAAAAAAGCACTCAGAAAATGGTCTGATCTTAGGAACGTATTCCTGAGAGAATCAAAAGGCCTTGTACTCTGATTTACGTTTCCTGTAGATTCTTTGTTGATGTCTTATAGCTGGATAAATTCATACTTTCAAAACCATGTTTTGTCAAAATCAATCTGTACTCTAACACTGAAATGACACTGGAAAAATACTTATAACAAATTAGTATCCGTTGATTTCTTGTTATTAGAACTTACTACATTTAACATATTTTATTTTCTGATAGCTAGGTCATTGAGAATTTCAGGCTGTACCCAGTTATCAAGAAAATAGTTTATTGGAGTATGATAGTGTCTTTGGGGGTAAGAGAACTTGGATGTATTCCATAGAACATTTGCCTTCATTTCATAATAAAATGATATTATTTCCTTTAATATTTAGTGAAAATTCTCAGTATAATAATAAATAGCACAAATTATGTATATGAAATTTGAGATCCTATATTACCATTTAGTCCTAATTGCTCTACCAGCTAGCGTATCTGAATTTCCCTGTTATCATGAAACTTCACATAAATAAAGTGTTTCATTTTTCAAGTCCTAAAATTAATTAAATTTGTTCTTATTCTTATATAATATGTAGGTAAGTCATTTTAAAAATGGGTTTCAGAAGGAAAATGAAATGGGTATACTGTTATATATATCCTCCAGACATTTCACGATTTCACATTGCTGTATTTTTCTTTAAATCTACTTTTTTAAAAAAAATATAGTAAGAAAGGGGACCAACAATAGAGAAAAGAGAAGAGCAAAAATGAAAAGATAAGTGAATAACCTGGAGTGAAAATATGATTAAATAATGATTCCAGAGTAAATGTATATAAATTCATCATTATCTTTCATAACCCACATGATTTTCTCCAAGGTTTCCAAACCAAACAGTAAAGATAATTTTTTATTAACTCCAAATGGCACTACCACTTTTATATGTCCTCCAAAGCCATCATGTTCTAAGTTGTATACAATGATATACTTAGTGGTTGGAGTTGCTGAGTAGAGATGGTTCTTTGGAGACCACATATCCACCCACAGAAAAGGAATATAAAAGATTCAAACAATAAACAAGGCTGCCTAGATCCAGATCTGTGTGTCTTGTTCTTTTTGGGTGTTTATTATAACTACCACTCTTTGGAAGGACATAGAAACTTGATTTTCCCTTCAAGAATTTTTATATATACAAACTTTAAAATTCATCAAACAGTAAAAACTGTTAAGTCACTTACCTAGAGCAATAATCAGGGAAGATAATGCTGTTAAACAGAAACTACCCCATATTTCAGTGATTTCATATTAAATTAATTTCTCTAGATTGGGGAGGTTGTTCCCTGAAGCTGCTCATGGGGCCACCTTGAATGAGACTGTTACCATCTGAGCACGGGACCTCAGGCTTAGCAATAGTAAGATAAAAGAAGATGGAGAACTGAGGTCTTAAATGCTGCTGTTTAGGTGACATATCTCTTCTGCTTGCATTTCACTAGCTTAAGAAAGTCCTGTGGGAACTAAAGAAACTAAAGTCCAAACTCGCAAATAATCCAATCAATAAATAGGCTAAAGAACTCAAAAGGAACTTCTCTCCAGTGGAAGTCCAGAAAGCCCACAAATATATGAGAAAATGCTCTACATCATTAGCTATAAAGAAAATGCAAATCAAAACTTCAATGAGATACCACCTCACTCCTGTTAGAGTGGCAAAAATGAAGAATACAAATAATGACAGATACTTGAGGGGCTGTGGGAAAAGAGGAACACTGTCACACTGCTGGTGGGACTGCAAACTGGTTCAGCCACTATGGAAAGCTGTATGGAGAATCCTCAAAAAATTAAGGATGGAACCACCTTACGACCCAGCTAATCCACTCCTGGGTATTTTCCCAAAAGACTTAGAATCAGTGTATTATAGCGATGTGGCTTCCTCAATGTTTATAGCAGCTCAATTTACTATAGCTAGACTATGGAACCAACCCAGATGCCCCTCACTCAATGAGTGGATACAAAAACTTTGGTACATAAATACTATGGAATACTACTCGGCCATTAGAGAGGACAATATTATGGCTTTTGAAATCAAATGGATGGAGATGGATAGAATTATGCTTAGTGAAGTCTCCTAAGCTCAGAGACTCAAGGGCCGAATGGTTTCTCTCATCTGTTGATGCTTGAATTTATGGGGAAGCAGTAGGGCAGACGGCTAACTTAACAAAACCTCAAATTGAATGTCTTTCAGAGTAATAGGGGGATGGCTATCTAGGATACTTGGAGGTGTAGGGAGGGGGATAGGGAGGGGGG